>WNWK01001601.1:125000-264814 GCA_009830355.1 Cherax destructor | reverse complement strand
TTTGACAGTGCCCAAATATTGTTAAAAGTCTGACTCCTGTGGGTTTGGGTTTTTATTACCAATACCTTTGAGAAGCAATGTTTATATACATACATATGTCACTGTTAAATTTTAAATTAATATGAAGGTTTAAACTTAATATCCTTCTATTTATATAAGAGACAAACCTAATAAAAGTTTCTTTTCTTAATTTGTTCATAAACATTATAAACAATTGTATATATATATATATATATATATATATATATATATATATATATATATATATATATATATATATATAAAAAAAATTTTTTCCTTTCGGTGTCCCCAGCCAGTCTAATCGAATCGATAGGCCAAGAATCGACGAGATGGGGAAGGAAGAAGGAAGGAAGGGATGGAAATGCGGGAAAAGGATGGATGGTGGAGGAGGGAAGGGGGAAGATCAGGGGCCCAACCACTGGGGCAAGTGGTACTGAGTACCAGGTCTTGAGGGGAGTATTCAGGAACAGCAGGGTGGCACCTTGAAAGGTCGTGATGGCAAAAGGGGGCAGGCGGGGGGCGGGGCAGGCAGGCAGGCAGGCAGGAAGGCAGCAGTCAAGGTTGAGTCTTAAATTAATCTATTTCCGTTTTAAATGAGTTTCTGCTTGCGGTGAGGTGATCAACCTGGGAAATTGATAGCCCTTTTGGGTTTTGAGGAATGAGTACGGGAAAGGAAAGCGAACGTCAGTACGACAAACAGCATCCCATCTTTAAGTCGCTGGTGAAGTTCAGAGGCAAATTTTTCATTAAACTGACGAGGGTGAATCAAAACAGAGATGGAATTTGTGTGGCGCAGAGGTGGTGGAGGCAGCAGAGGCGGTGGAGGCAGCGGGGGCGGTGGAAGGTAAGGTCGGTGATTCCCCCCGGGGGCAGTGGGGAGGACCCCTTTCTCATTGGTGGGTGGTTTATTTTCCAGGGTGGGGGGCCCCTGTTTTGGTTCTTGTGGGGGTGGTAGCGGAGGTGGGGGTAAAATCTAAATTTTGGGGGGGGCCCCTTATTAAAACCCGTGTCATCTTTCAAGGGAGAAATTTTTTGAATCTTTTGGTGCAGCAAAATTTGATTTTTTGGGAATTTTTTTTAAAATCTCAGCTGAAGGGGGTTTTTGTTGGGAAGTTGAAGGGGGGGCAGGTTGGGGGTTTTTGGTTTAACGATGGGGTTAAAAGGATCCTGGTTTATTGGGGGCCTTTGGGGGAGCAAACATCATGCATAAAAAATTTTCCCGGGGGAGATGTCGTCAGGCGGGGGCGAGGCGGGTGGTGGTGGGGGGTGGGGGGCTTGGGGGCCCGCAGGTTTTTGGTGGTTGTTGACGGATTTTGGGGTTATTGCAAAAAATTTTGGAGGGGGCCCCTTTTGATTTTTTTTTGGGTTTTTCCCTTTTTAATTTTTTTGGGGAAAGGCCCCTTTTAACAGGACATTTTTTCCCCGGTTATGATCCTTTTACAGTTGATGGGGGCAGCAGTAGTGGGGGTTTTGGGGGAGCAGCAGTAGTGGAGGTGCGGGGCAGCAGTAGTGGGGGGGAAAAGGGGAAACAGTAGTGGGGTGCAGGGGTAGGAGCAGGGGGTGGGGGTGCGGGGCGAAACCCGGATTTTAGACCCCAAAAAGGGAAAAATTTTTTTTGGTTCTTGACGGGGACAATCGGGTAGAATGACTGTGGGGAAAAACATTCCAGCAAGGTGAAATTTGCTTGAAACGTTCGGTTCAAGTTGACCAGGGGTGATGTAGTAGAGGAGACAGCTAGACCATCAGAAGGGGTCTGGCGCCATTTCCACCCGATAAACGTGATTTTCAGCATTGATGAGGCTTTGGGGGGTTTTATTCATTTAAAAAAATTTTAGCCCAATCGTTGAGATCTTCAATTGATTGCTTGATTTCTTTTTGGGAAAAAAGGGAGGTGTGAGTTTGTCAAGTCGCTTTCCATAAACACCGATTTTTTTTTTAAAAAATGTTGAAGAAAAACCCTTTTATCATAAAAGGGCTGTGCGGGTTTGGGAAGTACTTTTTTTTGCTTCCTCATCATTGATAAAATGTGCCCGGGGAAGGGTTTTTCATGAAGGTGGAAATTCCTGAGAATTTCCTGAAAATTTGGGGAAGGGTATGGGGGGGCCCGCTTGGAAGCATCAGTGGAAAAGAGTCCTTCCCTTTGCCCCTTTACTCGTGTGCCATGGTGGTGGAGGTGGCTCCCCTCCCCAACGGGGATCGTAGGAGAATTGAAAACCGAGCTGCTGCCAGACCGCACTGGGCAGTCAGCAAAAAGCAGAATCTATGTATCGTATCTGTATCCTGCCGGTCTGCTTCTCGCAGAGGGCAAAATTAGCGGTGGCCCCGTGGTGGGGTGAGGGGCGGGAGCGGCCCCCCAGAAGAACTTCGTCCCCCAACCTTGGGCAGGTGAGCGCTTGCCAGCTCGCGTTTTCTAGTGCCCGGCAGAGAGCTTCCCATTCTCTTGATTGATATAGGGACTCATAGCTCTGGTTTCTTTTGTAAAACACTTGTTTTACAGCTTTCTCAGTTGACCTGACTGTAGATACTTATACACTAGTTAGTCTTTGACCACTATGGGCTACCTCCCAGTTCCTGGAATTATTGATCAAACTTCCTGATTCAAAGACCAAAATTGTGGAGGAATGTGCTCCACATGATAATGTACTCAGAAAGCTGCTACTTAACTTATTGATTTAAACGCAATGCAGCCATCCCCGACCTTCCTGGTGTGGGATACATCCTACGGCCTCATTCTCCATAGGGCTGGGTAAGCATCAAGTGTGAATTATTACCCTAAAGAGCATATGCCCATATTTCAGTCATTGATGGACTGAAAGGCGGTTTACTCACTGTTTGAACTTAAAAGTAAATGCATAACTGCCGTCAATAGGTAAATTTTTGAGATGCTCTTGACATACAAGAACTGCACAGTCCCCCGTTTGATAGAACACAAAACATACCGCGTCGTAACGTGAGCGATGGTGTTGACTTCACCATACACGGGGCGGAAATGCTGTCTTGATTGTAGAATGCCGCTGATGAGTCAAACACATCTTGTTTCGATGGAATTCACTTGCAATTGTCTCTACGTTTGTCTTCAGTAGCGGCATAAGCGTTGAAGCTGTGCACACTTTTAATATACCGCGATTTTATTCATCAAAACGCGCTGGAACAGAGTTCTCCTGGTCCGATTTCCGACGTTAGTGGAGATTAAATTAGAATAACAGACGCGACGACTAATGTCTTGCTTAGGTAAACCCTTCAATGCCGTATGACCCGTCCTTTTCAGTGGCCGAATTCAGACCTTAACTCATGCAGCCTTGTGGTGCCTCCTGTGGTGCCTAGCATGCTGTGGTCAGCAATTTCTCAATTTCAACAATTACATGCTACAAGTGGTAATTGAAATGTTTGTGTTCTCTAAATACTTCAATCACTGAAACACATGATTGTAAATCTAAGTGTAGAAACTAACAGGCAGTTTACTGTAATTTTCCTCTTTTTACAAGTTAAAGAGTTACATTTATCTCAAAATGTCTATTAACCTCATATACACTAGCTGCTACTTGGCTATTGTATATGACATTAATTGTAAATAAAGACATCTGGCGTCTGTGTTAATTTGTTTTTCCCCAACCAGACTCGCCTGTTTGGTCCCTTCCTAAGGGCAGAAAGGGTGGGGCCTCAAACAAGGGTAAAGGGTGCATACCCCCCTCCTTTGGAGAATTTTCTCCACAGACACAGATGATGACCAAAACAATGCAAACAAGTGGATCAGCATATGGTCACTGTCTTGAAACACTATGTGCTTAATTGTCCACTTATTGAGGAATATAGAGATAGACTGTATAATAACCATGATATGTCAAGATATCTTATTCATGAATAAGAGTTACTGAATTAAATAAGCAAATTTCTAAATTTGCTTGTACAGATAATTGAAATGTAGATATAAATCCAAATGTAAGAATTGAGTTAACCCTTGGGGGTCTAGTGCCTAGGCCTTTGTGTGTATCCATATGCCTTGCGCTACCGTCCACAGGATGGATATGGGTGCATTAATAAACTAGCCACTTCTGGCAAAATCTAAATTTGGAAGAAATTTCTCACCAGCTGGTAGTAATAAGTTGTGGCTGTGTTGGTGGCATCTGATGGATCAACAGGAGTCTTCTAGCAGGGCTATCTGCCTTGAGCACACCTCCTAGAAGAAACAGCGATAAATCTGTTGAACTAGGCAGAAGAATCAACAATCAAGGTCTACACCGCAAACTGAATTGTTTGCAATCCTAATGGCACTAAAGGTAAACTTATGACACACTGAGCTTGACTCTATCATCATTATTGATTCTATGTCATCAATGAAGGCCTGACTCATATAATGACTCTAACAGCATGCTCATTGGAGAAGCCAGGCATAGGCATGGCTTCAAAATCACTGGGACAAAAGGAATTAATGCATAAATGCAAAGATCTCTGACTACACATTGATTACCTTCCATGATAAAGTTGATATGTTAGCCAAGAAGAGCACCCATAAGAAGAAATGAATATAACTTTTGGTATATCTGTGTCTGAAGTATTAGAATAATATACAAAGAAGAAAAATAATGAAAACATTACAGAGAATACAGTTGAAGCCTGAGTAGATCTATAACCCACTATGATAACATGAACATAGATAAGTGATATTTATGAAGAACTTTCAAATAAAATAGACTGACTGGATGCTGTATTGGCCAGGCGCAGCTTGCTGGGCGGGGGTGCATTTTATAGTTTGAGACACAGATGATGATCAATCTGAATGCAAATTATGTGATCAGGCATATGGGTCATTTGTCTTGAATAATTATGTGCTTAATTATCCACCTATTGAGGAATATAGCATTGGACAGTATAATAAACCTGCGTGACATGTCAAGATATCTTATTAATGAAAATAAGATAATTAATATAATAAGCAAATTTCCTAAAATTGCTTGTAACAGATAAGGGAAATGTAGATATAAATCCAAATGTACAATTGTTAACCCTTTAGGGTTCAAAGTGCCCAGGTCTTTGTATCCATATGCTCTGCACTACCGTCCACAGGCTGATAAGGGTGGTCAACCATGTGCCACCGGTGGCAAAATCTAATCTATTGTAGCACTCATCTGCCATCAAATCCATTGCACCCAAATCATTGCCTTTCTTTTATTTATTTTTATTAAACTCTTGTATAAAACTGTGTTATACCTTATATATATATGCTTGCAAACTATTCCAATGCAATTGCAAGTGACATTCTGGTGCTACCATTTTATAATTGTATCTTAGTGTTTAATGTTGTGATAGGAAACACATGCCTTATTCCAGTTTTATTGAAATTACAGAATCCATAGTACATGTCTGCAAATAGAAGAAAAAAAGGATAGCAAGATCAATGACTTGCTATGGGGGACAGGTGATGGGTGCATATATCCTCAGAAAAGATATAGCTACTGGCAACATATTTAAGCTATCATGTAATCCCATCACGAATGTATCTGTGTAAGAGAGAGAAGCATTACCACACCATGTGCTGGGCTAACATCAAGTCCTGCTGCGTTGTTGTTGTAAGGGGCCTCCTGAGGTGGTGCAGTATTGTGTCCCGCTGTATGGCCCCCACAAGAGCGGTATCACTACAATCTCCCTCTAAAAAATCAGATACAGTAATCTTCCAAATGGTTAGGTGGGTGACAAAAGGGGCCCCCGACCCCTTTGTAGCCCTTGAGCCACCAGGTTGGTATTTTCTAGTGGGGTTTGACTATTCTGGGGCAGCGTCCTCTATTGCAATAGGGGGAGCCTGGGGTTTCCCCCGGAAAAAACCCGGGATCTTTCAAAACATCTATTGGTGTATCTTGAGATTCTGGGGCCCCAACATTTTTCAACTGGGGCTAAGTGTTTTAGATACAGTAGTCTCTTCATTTTTTAATGGGCATAATGCGGATTAGTTTTTAGGGGTTTTACCCCCTTCCCCTAAAAATCCGTCTTGTTCATCCTCGGTGACTCTTCAGGAGAATGGGTCCAGGGTGACATAAAACCCGGTGGGCATGGAGGGGCCCCCCCGGGGGAATGACATGAATAAAAGGGAAAGTCTGTCAAGGGGTAGATTAGTAGCCGTACAGGCAAAAGATCTAATAGAGGAAGGGCATGAGGTAGGACAGTCCCACACAAGGGGGGAAAAATAATGTCAAAGACCTGGGGGTGATCATGTCAGAGGATCCACCTTCAAGGACCATAACAAAGTAGCAATTGCATCTCCTCGAAAAAAGACAGATGGATAAAGAACCTTCAAAAAACCCGGGGTGCCAAGCCCATGTTGACACTTACAGACGCTTGTTCTATCTAGGCTGGAATATTGCTGCATACCCCCCTCCCCCTTTTTCAAGGGGGGGAAAAATTTTGACCTTGAAACAAGAACCTTCCCCGCACGAAAGGGCGATAAACCACCTAAAACCTGGGAAAGTTTATTTCCCAAACCTGTACTTCTAGAACGCAGGGGGGGGGAAAATTTTTATATACACAGGGAAAAATTTTTGGGGGCTTACCCCCAAAAATTCACACAAAAATCCCCCCTAAAACAAAGACTCGGCAGGCGATGTAACACCCCCCAAAATAGAAGGGGGTCCCAAACAGCACGTTGAGGGAAAAACAAAAAAAGTGTCGGGGGCCCAAGATTGTTCAACTGCCTCCCAGCATTACATCGGGATTACCAACAAACCCCTGGTTTCCCCCTTCAAGCGGGGCATTTGGACAGGCCCCTAAAGTGGGCCCTTGAGAGCCAGGCTGGGTTCGTATTTTGGGACTGGGGCCCAGCAGTAACAGCCGGTTGATCAGGGCTCTGATCCAACATGAGGCCTGGTCCCAGCCCGGGCCGGGCGGGGCCCCCGTATGGGTAGGTTTTGTCAGTTTTGGGAGAGTGTTTGTTAGTCGTCCTCCATGTTGATATTTTCTGAAATTTTCCAGGGGGGGGAAAAAAATTTATGGAATCAATAACCCCCGAGGAATTAAAAGCCATCTTAAAAAGAAAATTAATCAACGAATCTAAACAGGGTTTTTACAAAAGGCTTCCCCTTACAAATTTAAAAATTTTTTTCACTAAGGTATTTGAGGAGGTAGATAAAGGATAATGAATTGATAGTATATGGACTTCAGTAAGGCTTTTGATAAGCCCCACATCAGAGCCCGGGGGAAAAAAATTTTGGGGGCACTCGGAATGGGGGGGAAAAAATTTTTTTCCTGGATGGGGCATGGTTGACAAATAGGAAGGGAGAGTTTCATAAAGGGGGAGAAATCAGGGGGGGGAAGCGTCAAAAGCGGTGTTCCACAGGGGGGGATTAGGGCCCCTTGTTGCCCACAACTACAAACGAAAAGATGGGGAAAAAAATGGGACAAAGCAAGTTTGCCGAGGGTTTTCCCAAAATAGGCCGCCCAAACCATTCAAATGAAATTTGGAGCACTCCAGGAAGATTTGAATAGACTGATGCAGGGGTTTTGAGGAAGTGGCAGATGCAGTTTAATATAGATAAAGAAAATTTCTAAATTTTGGGACGGGACAATAACCTGCCAGGGATAAATTGAATAATGTGATCTTAATATATTTTGTTTGCAAAAGGATTTAAGAGTTCTGGTTAGAAACCAAAAAAAGACAGGTAAAGGTTCGCAATAAATTTAACGGGGAACCCTTTTGGCTTCATATCAAGAAGCAAATAATAGGAGTCCTCAGGTTGTTTTTTAAACCTATATATCATTGTTGGTTTCACCAGTTTAAAGGGCTGCACAGTTTTGGTCCCCGGTTTTGAATGGATATAAATGCTCTGGAAAATAAAAGGAGGATGACTAAGTTGATCCCTTTTCAGAAATCTTCCCATGAGGATAGACTGGGGGCCCCCTGAACTGACCCTGAGAGGTAAATTGGGGGAAAATTTTTGATTGAGGTGTATAAAGGGGAAAAAAGGGAAAAAATAAAAGGGATGTAAATAGCTTGCTAAAAAAATCTAGTATTGACAGGACTCGCAGCATTGGCTTTAAGTTGGGTAAATTCAGATTGGAAGGATATAGGGGAAAACATTGGTTTGGTAAAGAGGTTTCGCAGTGGGAAAAAACTTCCCAGCACAGTTATAGAGGCAAAAAAGGGGGTGTAGTTTTAAAAATAGGCTGATAAAAATATGAGGGGGTGGGGGGGGGGAGTTAGTCCTGACTAGCTTGGGGTACTAGGTCAGATGCCGGGTCCCTTTCCTTTTAAAGGGAAAGTAACATGACCGGCTGGGTCGGCATTGGCTTAAGCCGGTGGGAGATTTGGGGCCTGCCTGCACGGGCCAGTAGGCCTGCTGAAGTGTTTCCCTTTTTTCTTATGGGTTTTTATAAAGATCTTATTAAACACTATTCATCAGTTCTCACCAAACTAAAAAAAAAACCCCCAAAAATTGTACTACTCCAACAGATTCACTGAAACAAGAGGAGATAAAAAAAACCCGGGAAAAAAAACTCTTTACAGATTATGGGGACCAAAAAACCCGAAAAAAAAAAAAGGATAAAATTTCCAATTAAACCAAATGAAACAAACTAAGGTTTTTTGATTTTTTAAACAAAATAAAACCCCTTCTCATAAAAGGGTAAATCTTTTCCCGTAAAAAAACCCAGATACCAATGCCGAGCAAGGATAAACCTGATGGGGAAATTTTCCCTTTTTCCCTTTTATCTTAAACCACTGAGTCCCACCATTATTAAAAAAAGGAAACCCAGGGCCTTTCCCTTCTATTTCATTACTTTTTAAAATCAGAAAATAGCACTTTTTCCGACACTACTCAAAACAGCAAGGGTTCATCCTTCAAAGGGGGTGGGCCCCACAGACGTAAACAACTATTAAAAATCAAACTTACCGTTGCTATCCAAAGTCTTCGAGAAACTTGTGCAAAAAAAAATATCGTTTATAACGCAAAAGATCCCTCCCTTTCCAATTTCTTAAAAAAAAAAGCCCCCAATTATGCAATCGTAAAAATAATCTTTACACGGGACTGAAAATAAGGAATATCCATTAGGGCTTTTTTTGACCCAAGGAAAGTTTTACACAGTAAACCACAATCCTACCCCAAAAACTTGACCAAATGGTAAAAAAGGTAAAGTTTATACTTCAAACCCCAACCCCATAATAGGTATCGTTGGCACCCTTGGGCAAAACCTCCCCGGGGCAGACCATTTTATACTGAAGTCCCAAGGGAAAATTTCCCTTTACCCCCCTTTTTTTCCCCTTTTTTTTCATCAATGATTTTCCCCAAATTTCCCCAAACCCTGAAACCCCTTTTTTCTAATTTAAAACCACTTATGTCATTTCCCAAACCCAAAAAGTTTTTCACCATTTTTGGAAGGGAAAATTAAAAAAATCTACATGGGTGACAGAACAAATTTTTTAAAAATTTAAAACCCATTAAAAATTATTTTTTCAACCGGGGGCAGGTGATGCAAAAAAACATTAAGATCAAAACACTTTTAAAATAATGGGGGCAAACCCGGGCCGGGGGTTTAAGTTTTGAGAAAAAAATCAGAAAAAAACCTTATCGGGTTGTAAAAAACCCCCCCGGGTGAACATCCCAAAAATTTCCCGGAACATTTTTGGGAAAATTCCCCCGACGGGAAAAAACCCTTTCCCCCCCCTCCCCCCAAAATCTTGCCCGGGGGGGCTTCAACCTAAGGCACCTAATATGGGGGAATATTAAATAATATGGTAGCAGAGAAAAACCAGGGGGGGAGCTCAGGTGAAAACCCCCCACCCCGACTGCACTTGAGGTTTGCTCAAAGCAAATTCCCTTAAGGAAAAGATGTAAACTAGAAAGAGAGAGGTGCTCCCTATACAGGCGAAGGCAAAGAATAACAGAGCGGCTACAAGAGGCCAATATATATGAAATACGTAGGGAGGCACTGGTCAGAGAAATAGCGAACATCGAATTAAAACTAAAGGAATCTTACAGGTATCAAGAAACGTGGGAAGAACTAAAAGCCATAAATGAAATTGAAAGAAACCCAAAGTATTTCTTTTCTTATGCCAAAACAAAGTCGAGAACAACATCCAGTATTGGGCCCCTCCTAAAACGAGATGGGTCCTACACAGATGACAGCAAGGAAATGAGCGAGTTACTAAAGTCCCAGTATGACTCAGTTTTTAATGAGCAGCTAACAAGACTGAAAGTTGAAGACCTAAAGGAATTTTTTATGAGAGTGCCACAGAACCTGGTAGACGCAAGCCTATCTGACATTACCCTGACGCCACATGACTTCGAAAAGGCGATAAATGATATGCCCATGCACTCTGCTCCAGGACCTGACTCATGGAACTCAGTGTTCATCAAGAACTGCAAGTAGCCCCTATCACGTGCTTTTAACATCCTATGGAGAGGGAGCATGGACACTGGGGTCGTCCCGCAGTTACTAAAAACAACAGACATAGCCCCACTCCACAAAGGCGGCAGTAAAGCAATAGCAAAGAACTACAGACCAATAGCGCTAACGTCCCATATCATAAAAATCTTTGAAATGGTTCTAAGAAGCAAGATCGCCACTCATCTAGATAACCATCAATTACACAACCCAGGGCAGCATGGGTTTAGAGCAGGTCGCTCCTGTCTGTCCCAACTACTGGACCACTACGACAAGGTCCTGGATGCTCTAGAAGACAAACAGAATGCAGATGTTATATACACAGACTTTGCAAAAGCCTTTGATAAGTGTGACCATGGTGTAATAGCACACAAAATGAGTGATAAAGGAATAACAGGAAAAGTTGATAGATGGATCTATAATTTCCTAACAAGTAGAACACAAAGTAGCAGTCAACAGAGTAAAGTCTGAGGCAGATACGGTGAAAAGCTCTGTTCCACAAGGCACAGTACTCGCTCCCATCCTGTTCCTCATCCTCATATCGGACATACAGGGATATCAGCCACAGTGCCGTGTCTTCCTTTGCAGATGACACCCGAATCTGCATGACAGTGTCCACCATTGAAGACACTGCAAGACTCCAAGCAGACATCAACCAAATCTTTAAATGGGCTGCAGAAAACAATATGAAGTTCAATGATGAGAAATTTCAATTACTCCGATATGGAAAACGTGAGGAAATTAAAATCTCATCGGAGAATAAAACAAATTCCAACCACACAATAGAGCGAAAAACTGAGTTTCCTATAAAGTGTTGTTCTAAAATTTAAATTGTTTATTAGTTACCGAGCAAAAAAATTTTCAAAATGGTGGCTTCAGTTTTCTTCACTTTTATGTGTAACTTAAATTAGTGCTATACTTTACCTTTGTTACTAATCTGCTAACATATGAACCGTCTCTTTAAATACTAGCGAAGAATTATCGACTTACCCAAGATAATACAAGGCTTTTAAAGAATAGAGGAGTTGTCCACATAACTAAAATATAAGTATTTTAAAATAGGTGGACAATAAGCTAACCATACGTCTTTATAAAATATTGGACCCGGAGGAAACCCATAGCAACTCGGCCTCGGTTATTATTTGAAGTAAACGTAAAATGAGCACGTTTTTCATTTACACGTCTTCATATACAATATATATTACATTAGGCTGCGTTTGGCAAAAATATGAATAGTTCTCCATACGTAAAGAACTACAGAACATATAGTATTCTGCAAGTAATTAGTAATGGTGTTAAAGTGTGTGTAGATGCCCTGCCTTGTTATAAGTTGTTTTTAAGTGCTGAATGCCATCGGGATATCTCAACATCGCGTTAGTCAACACTAATGAGAGGACTTCCCATGCAAGTTTTTTTCCTTGTTCAAGTCTTCTTATAAATAATAAGAGACCGTTGTTGGTTAACTGGCCTCTTTACCTCAGATTACTTCTAAGTTCCTTCTTTAGGTGATCGACGGAGAGCGGTCATTAATACCGGGATACAATACTTTCAATAAAAATTTATCACAATTATTCGTATCTGGGGAGAGGCGCAACTTCACCTGCACTCGCCGAGACTTCCTTACTGGGTTTAACGGCCATCGACCTACAAGGTCATTAGGCCAGAAGCGCCCTATTTAATGCAAGACACTCACCTATCAGCAAAGGAACAGGCAAGGAAGAACAAATCTATGACTACCTACCTGTTAGGAACATGACTGTAGAAATAGTGTGGAAAGGTGGATAAAAAATGCTGGTAAGAAGTTACTCAAAAAAGGCATCGTGCCTTAAAGGTGAAAGCATGGGAGAGGTACCCCAAGTAGAAGAGGAGGCAGAAGTCATTCATGTATGAGGTATGGCAGCAAGACGAGATCACAGAGTCATGAGACGGGACGGGTAAAGACGATGCCTATATATAAAATGAATATGTACAGATACGAGTACATAAAGTACATCACCCTGATCAAATTTGTCTGAGGAAGTGAATCAAAGAATTGGCGACAAATAACAATAACGGAGAAGTCAGCTGTGAACGGGAAGAGTTTCCGTTCAGAGACGGAGAGGACAATGAGGAAGAGTGTAGAGGACAGAACTGTGGGGAAATAGCAAGGAAATTGCTGCAGGAACACTGCGAAAATGACCTTCTAGACGGGGCTTGAGTGAGGTAAGAGTAATTAAGGCGGAAACAGGAGGACGACTTCTTCACGCTGTTGGTTCTCTAAGAGGTAGTCCAGTCTGCAATAAAGGATTTTAACTTTTTGGTACAGCCAGGCTGGTCCACTGACTGCCACAGAAGGTAGAATGATTTCTACCCCAAAGAGAAGTGGCTCTGGCTCCCTTGGGTCCCAAGAAGAATCCCATGAGCTCCGAGGCAGACTTTGCAAGCATTTGCTTATTGTCAAAAATATTACGGTGATCAGGTACCCAGATCAGGGTGATGGACATGGCAAAAGTAACTTGTGAGTTATTGAGCAACATTATTAACGAGATAGTGATTCAAGTCTGTATAGAAGACAGCGCAAACAAGGAGTCAGAAAATATATCACAACTTGTTTTGAATTGCATAATCTATGGATCGGTCAGTAGCAAGGAATTTAGCAGTAAATACCAATGTATGGTCTGGGAAGCAAAACCCGAGGAGACATTCACACTACCATACACTAGCACCCACACTCACTCGTCTTGGAACCGTTGATACAGAGATGGTGGCGAGATATCTGACTAGTACCGTATTTTCCGGCATATAAGGAGCACCTTTCCCCTCCTCCCTAGAAAAAGTCTTGGAAAAATCACCCTGTGCCTTATATGTTCAAGGGGAGGCTTTGTGTTATGCTTTAGCGTAAAGTACGAGGGTAATTAGCCCTTGTATACGATTACCATTTACCGTTATGATACTTCTGTCGTGCGCCTTATATGCCGAAAAATACGGTATTTTGTGGCATGTAAGGAGCAAAATGCGCAGAATTCTTTTAGCTGGGAGCCACGACGGGATTTTGTACCTTGTGTGACTCCAACATGTCAACCTTACGAAGGATTATACCTGAGGCTTGACAGACTGGAGTCTGACAGTCAAGGGCCTGGCCTGTAGCAACTGTTGAATTATTGATATTGGTCATGTATGCTACAGCAGGATGATGGATAGATTTCTTGGCCGTCAAGATGCCGTAGTGGAGGATCAGATTGTTATAATTATGTTGGAACGCTAAACCCGGAGGGATTATACAGCGCCTGTGGGGGGGGGGGTTATTCAGGCTCAATGCAGGGGAAATTGAGCACAGATCCAATTCTCTAGATCAAGAGCCCCTAACCAGAGTCAAGAAACCTCCCTTGAAGGGATGGGAGTCAGAAAGACACGACGAAGGCGGAGGGGAGGCACATTTGCTTCCACCTCCAGGTGCAGCGGACGGCTCCAAGACACTTAAACAAGCATTCTGGAGTACATCCAACTTCCTCAGGGTTGCAGAAGCATAAACCTGTAAGCCATAGTCTAACTTAGATCTAATCACAATGTCACCAAGGGATAGATTAATTTTGACAGGAACAATACAGTGTACAAAGAAAAACAGCGGGAAACTTAAGAGGCACGTAAGTTCCACCGTCTTCTAATAACATGTTCATTTTTCCACTATAATCTACCTTGTCCATCATTACTATCACATTTGCTTTGTCTGTTTCGTATGGTGAAGTTCAGAATCTTTCCTTAATTCTTGATATAACTTAACAAATCTTTGAGGACAACTCAATTGTCCTACTACAACAAAACCGTCAACACAATTGCCCTAAAATACTTAAGCTATACCATGAAACTGGGAAAGATCCTGGACTTCACCTTACGAAACAGACAAGCAAATGCGATAGTAATTATGGACAAGGTAGATTATAGTGGAAAAATGAATATGTTATTAGAAGACGGAACTTATGTGCCCCTTAAAACCTCACTGCATCGCCCTACAAAGGACGGGTTCAAGGACAAGCTGAACCAGCCCTGCAGAAAATTGTGCATTGGGAGATGAATCACAAAAAAAAAAAATCGTCAGCATACAGTGATTATGGTATTGCGGGAGGGAAGTTGGAAACAATGTTATTGATCAAGACAAAATAAAGTTGGACTGAGCACAGTCAAGTAGGACCCCGTTCTTTTTTGGGCAAAAAATTCCAAAGTTATGTGACTGGAGGACAACTGTCAACGTCCTGTAGGTCAAGAAATTGTTAATGAACTGGGGTAAACGATCTCTTAAATCAAGAGCATAAAGTTCAGCCATGTGATGAAGGCTTGTTCAACGTCGAACTGTCCTAGTCACTGTATTCTTCCTTTTATATTCTTCAATCTGGTCTAATATCGTCGTGCAGAGGTCGGCTTTCTTGGTTTACCCGGGCCATGGGCCCGCTACCCTCAAACAAAAATAATAATCCCCAAAAAAGTGAAGATGTTATTTACCTTGCGGTGGCGACCTGCCAAGTGCAACCCTTTATAATAAGATTGGTCAAGTCACAACGGTCGCGGTGAGTAGCGGAACCAAACACAATAGTCTATTACGACTGCCACAAAAGTTGCCAGTGGAGTTTCTTGCCAATAACACTGATCACGAGGGAACTGTCTTCATCTACTGGTGTAGGGGAGGCGGGAGTGTGTGGTGACACTTCTCAACACTAAGTGCTAGTGATCACCTCGACACCAGTGTGTGCGTGTGGTGACACTTCTCATCACTAAGTGCTAGTGCTCACCTCGACACCAGTGTGTGTGTGTTGACACTTCTCATCACTAAGTGCTAGTGCTCACCTCGACACCACAAAGCCTCGTCCTCATCAGCTGTGAATCACTATACAGCGACAATGAAGCAGCAGTTCAACAACTCGTTTACAAACAACTATTCTTACACTTGTTTCTATTGTTTAATGTATGAGAATAAGACTTTTTTTTTTTGTTATCCTATTAATTTACATTATGTATGATAATTGTACTGTTGTGCCTCAGTAAACTTACTTATGAAGAAGGGGACTTCACCAAGAGAGATGTATATACACTAAGTTTGCTTTAATCCTTGTCTAAGAAATTTTATTCTCGACATGTAATGAACAGTTTTCCATAGGTCGGTTTGTAGCTCACACTGAGGTCCGTGGTTCGATCCCCGGTAAGGGTAGAAACACTGGGGGCGTGTTTCCTTAAGACTCCTTCTGTCCCTGTTCACCTAGCAGTAAATATGCACCTGGGTGTTAGCCGACAGGTGTGGGTCGTATCCTGGGGACAAAATTAACCTAATTTACCCGAAATGCTCTCCATAAAAGGGGAATTTCTATACAGTATGTCATTGATGTCAGCTAAGTCTGTACAAGCTGTACTTGTAGAAGTAATGATTATTATTATTCAACCCTTAATAATCTTCGTGTAGTCGATATTCTTTGAACCTAAACAAAATTAGCTAATATTTTAGTAATCAGTTAAGTTTGCTATTAGAGTAAATTATTGATGGCTTTAGATTTGTGTGGTTCTCGATTTTTAAATTTATTTTTAAAAAATATTTTTTATTTAAATCAACTAATTTTCTTAGTAATTATTTTATCCATTTATGGTGGCCCGTGGCCTGGTGGCAAAAGCTCTCGCTTCACACGGCGAAGGTCCGGGTTCTATTCCCAGGAGGGTTGAAATATTGGGGGTGTTGTCTACGGTTGTCTACGTTCACTCATCAGTAAAATGGGTACCTGGGTGTTAGTCGACTGGAGTGGGTTGCATCCTGGGACAAAATTAACCTAATTTGCCCGAAATGCTCAATATAACAAGGGGCTTTCTATATAGTAGTATGTCATTGATGTGAGCTAGGCCTGTATACCTTGTACATATACTTGTAGAAATAAAATTATTATTATTATAGGAATGAAGCTCCGAAAACTTAGGTTATCATAATTTTGACCTTAATTATAATTGTGACCTGTTTTATAATTGTGATCTAAGTTATCATAATTGTGTTCAAGGTTATCATAATTATCTAGGTTATTTACCGCAAATTTTGGGAAATAAATCTTGATGCAAGAATTCTTATATGAATAAAAAATATTTTGTAATTGCTGAGCTTAATGTAAATTTGGTGAAATAATATCTTGATGCCAAGAATTCTTATATGAATAAAACTATTTTGTTATTACCGTGTTAATGTAACTGGTGTTATTCCGTGTTAATGTAAATGGTGTTATTACCGTGTTAATGTAACTGATGTTATTTCCGTGTTAATGTAACTGGTGTTATTTCCGTGTTAATGTAACTGGTGTTATTACCGTGTTAATGTAACTGGTGTTATTACCGTGTTAATGTAACTGGTGCTATTACCGTGTTAATGTAACTGGTGTTATTACCGTGTTAATGTAACTGGTGTTATTACCGTGTTAATGTAACTGGTGCTATTACCGTGTTAATGTAACTGGTGTTATTACCGTGTTAATGTAACTGGTGTTATTACCGTGTTAATGTAACTGGTGCTATTACCGTGTTAATGTAACTGGTGTTATTACCGTGTTAATGTAACTGGTAGTATTACTGTGTTAATGTAAATATTAGTATTACTGTGTTAACTAGTGTTATGACTGTGTTAATGTAACTAGTGTCATGAGGGTGGGGTAGTTGAATGATAGCTCTAATAATTATTATAATCAAAAGAAGCGCTAAACCACAAGGGTTATACAGCAATGATAACAGCTCTAAGCTTTTCGTATTGCAATCAACACGTCTTCATGAGATTGCAGAAATGTGTAGGAAGTCCAGTTAGATTCGTTCAAGGGATCGACTAGCTAGGTAGCTAGAGTGGAGGCTCGATACACCGCCCATTAATCTTTTGGAACAGTTCATATTTCCTTTGTAATCTGTACATTCTTGGAGCATTTTGGAAATTCTGAGGCAAGAGAAACCAGCTGGTATACATATTATAAATCTTTATTAGTAAACTATTCTTATCAAGACTTGTACAGGGGTCACATTATCTACACGGAGAGGGCAGGGGTCACACTATCTACACGGAGAGGGCAGGGGTCACACTATCTACACGGGAAGGCAGAGGTCTCACTATTTACACGGGTGGTCACACTATCTACAACAGGGGAGTGGGGGAAGAGTTGGTAACAATTTGATCACAAACTGCTACTGACAGTACATGTGAACTGGTAGAGTGGTGTTAAGGATACTGGGGAGAGGGAGTAGTGGTACTGGTGAGGGAGAATAGTGGTACTGGGGAGGGAGAATGATGGTACTGGGGAGTGAGGCTGGGGTGTCCTGTTCTAAAACTTCTAAACACGTGAAACAGCCAAACGCGATTAAATCAAATATAATAACCATGTGGGGGTACATCATGGTACCACGTGGGGTACATCATGGTACCACGTGGGGTACATCATGGTACCACGTGGGGTACATCATGGTACCATGTGGGGTACATCATGGTGGCATGTGGGGTACATCATGGTGGCATGTGGGGTACATCATGGTGGCATGTGGGGTACATCATGGTGGCATGTGGGGTACATCATGGTGCCATGTGGGGTACATCATGGTGCCATGCGAGGTACATCATGGGGATCATGGAATGTGATCATGGTGCTCTTAACACTTATCATTACCGTGTGAGCGAGTGGGCGTGGGAGTGCAGAAAGAGGGAGAGGCGTGTGTGTGTGTATGTGTAAGCACGCCCCTCTCCCTACACGCCCGCGAGCCCGCCCTCAGAGGTTACAATGGTGACCTTAAAGCTAACAGCGTCAGTAACTTAATAAATATGTCGTGTGTGTGTGTGTGTGTGTGAGTGGAGGTGAGTGTGAGAGTATGTGTGTGTGTGTGACTGTGTGTGTGTGTGTGTGTGTGTTGCGCATGAGGTCTGTCAGATCAACATCCGTGCTGAGCTCTCATGAAACTGAGAGCGAGGTGGTAAACAGATGCACGCCCACACGGGCGCGAATGACAGCCGGGGAGCAGCTATCACTGTAGACTGACACTGTCAGCCTAGCTTGACAACTCTCATCAGCCCAGCTGGTCTATACATCCTTGACACGCTGAAACTAGGCCGCAGCCACTGTGTTCGTGCGCAAAATACGCATACATAATCTGACTTGTAGAACAAGGTAGCATCATGAACCACACAAAATATATTACGATATATATTACACATTAATAGCTCGATTCAAGCTAACTGACAGCTTCTTATATAAAAGTCTTTGGTAACAGGGTGTAGTAAGGTGACTCGGGGAAGAGTGGCGGCCTGGGCCCCTGGAGAGGGTCCCACACACCAGGGCCCCACCGTGACTAGCTGCATGTACAGGGCCCCACAACAGAGCCCGTCTGGGTATCACAGTCAGGGTGGCCGCCGTGTGCTGGCGGCCTCAGGGAGGAGGGGAGTAGGAGTGGGAGATGGGCCAGAGTGGAAGCATCAGCAAGTGAGCCCTGACACCTGCTCCAGGAGGTGTCTGGGGGCGTGGGAGGTGATGTCCACACTTGTTGCTCCAGCAGGGGCAGGGTATGGGTGATTATACCCATAATCCCCTGCTGCTGCTGCTGCTGCTGTTCCAGCAAGTACAGTAACACAGACTACTGCTGACAGTCTCCTTGTCAACATCTTCGTGTACTCAGTACCTCATCACAGCATGATGCAACGCTGGCCACACTCTTAACACTGAGGTAAATACATAACATTCTTTCGGAATATCATTTACAAATAACTTCCCGTACAAGAATATTTTCACCTAATAAATATAGAAAATAACAATATAAATTATTAAATACATAATAATTTAAGACTCTCACAGAATTTCGCCTTTAAAAATGTTGGATGTTTCAATATCCATCACGAAGGGCGGCTTTTAGACGTGTCTACACGATGTGCAGAGGAATGGTCAAGCCGGCAGCAAGGCTTCAAGCAGCAACACAGCACTCGGCTGGACGCGTATGAACCTCAGGTAGCTGCTGCCCTAGTCTGGTCCCTCAGTTCTGTTCTCATGACGATGACGACGACAACGGCTGGTTAAGGTTGTCCTCGGTGACAAGCGACACATCCTCGCAAATGCCCTATAACGTCTCGGGATTGGAGGGTGAGGACTCTGGGTGGAGGAGCTCCTTGTAGAGCTCAGACTGCAGGAAGCGCAGGTAAGCATCGGACTCCATCAGTGCCTGAACTCTCTTCTGCGCAGCGTCGAAGATGTATTTGTCTGGGCAGTCGAGAGATTTTGAGATCTGAGCGCGGGTGCTAGGGTCCAAGTTGATCTGAAGAAGAAGAGGATCCATTTGTTAGAAGAGAATGACATACACTAGTTCTTACGTGCTAGAAGCACGGAAACCTGCTAAGCCTCTTAATTCTTACGTGCTAGAAGGACGGAAACCTACTAAGGCTTCTCTCTGGTTGATACAATGTCCTAAACAGTAATTCTGTTAATGTGGAGTGACCATTAAGCGAAACGGTAGTTAGAATGGATATTATGAAGGAAATGCGTCAATATAAGACGTCACTAGTCTCTCCTGGAACCTTAACACTAGCAGTGACAAGTGAATGGAGGATACATACACATGTGGTGTTGATGATACATACACGTGGGTGGGGAGGATACATACACATATGGGTGTGGAGGATACATACACATATGGGTGTGGAGGATACATACACATATGGGTGTGGAGGATACATACACGTGGGTGTGGAGGATACATACACGTGGGTGTGGAGGATACATACACATGTGGGTGTGGAGGATACATACACATGTGGGTGGCTAGGACACATACACATGTGGGTTCGGAGGATACACACATGTGAGGCTGGAGAGTTAATTATCTAGACAGCGATCTACAAGATTCGACTAACACCCAGGTACCTATTTACTGCTAGGTCAGCAGGGGCAGCATCTTGCCTCGCACGGGGTTCGAACCAGGATATTTTTGACTGTGAACTAAGCACTCAGCCATTGCGTTGGGAATAAGGAAGAGAATTCCATGAGCCGGAAGGATGAGAGTGGGAAGTGTTTGACAGGAACCAGAGAGATGATGTTGTGGGTGAGGTTCACCTGAGGAGGAGGAAGAGGAGGAGGAGGAAGATGAAGAGTTGGTGAGGTTCACCTGGAGAAGAGGAAGAGTTGGCCTGTGCTGAACCCAGGCTCCGTCTGACCTTTACACCAGCTGCTCCCGCCTCCCTCCTTAAAGGTTATGGACTCATCCCAGCCTGGGAACCACCACCATCACGGCGCCCATCTCTCAACCCCACCCAACCCACCTCACGCCCTTCAACCTACCTCACGCCCATGTCTCTCACACGCCCAACGACCTCACTCCCCACGTTCACTCCGCAAAATTAAACACTGACTTACCTATCCACGTTGTGAATAGGTAAGCCAGGGCAAGGCCTCTATCAAATAACCAAAACCTCCACCGACTGGTCATCATACAATGAAAAATATACCAATTTTTCCTGACAAACAAAACACTATACTGACCATCAAACTATAAAATTTCAAAATATTAACCAATGGGCGATATTCACCTCTCTCTTGGGTAACTATTCTGTATTTACTTGCCGCTTCAGATGGTATGTATTGACCCTCGTGATGCCGTATTTAATTATAAAAAACTAAACTAGGGGTCATTCACAGCTGGGGAAGCATATGGAAGTGTGACGTCACACTGAGAAAAGCACCTCATTAGTCATATAAAAAGTTCCAATTTTGTTCTCTCTCTGCGCCAGTGATAAATATACATGACATGCTGGCTGTGATGGAAGCCAAAATTAACTGAGTGGAGTACGTGTGAGTACACGTGGAGTACGTGCGAGTACTAGTGGAATGCATGTGCACGTGGAGCACATGGAAGTGCTCATGAAGTACTTGGACACACATGAGAGCTGAAGTGATGCACAGTACAGCTTGTGCTGGCTGTAACCTCTGTATTGCCCTTCTCACGCTAAGTCTCCATCTCTTGTAATATTCCTAGACCAAACAAAACTCTTAGGGTTGTGAGGAAGCCAGACCATACTGTTAGTTTATGAGGTTTAAAGCCTATTGACTACTCGAGGCTCATTAAGGTTGTGTCACAGTTCATCCCCAGTCAAGAATACCTAACACCCAGTTTTAGGTATTAAACAACTAGTGTATAAACACACACACGCCCCGGTGGCCTAGTGGTAAAGCTCTCGCTTAACGCACGGAGGGCCCGGGTTCTATTCCCGACGGGGCGGAAACATTTCGAAGTGTTTCCTTACACACACACACACACACATACATACAACAGGCCTAGTGTCAAATCGACATGTGCCTAGGACAAAATGGTAACTAACACACATCTTTAGGCTTGTAAATGAACGGTATACAATACCGAGGACTGATTACCTTATCTTTTGTATATAGTTCTACTGTCTTTCAGTTAAGTCCTTGATTTTGTATTGATAAAGCCACTAGATGGCGAAACATCTACAATAAAGATACCCAGACGTTGCATGTGTCTAATTTTCACCTTTAGGCTTATATGCCTCGTGAAGCAGATGCCATACTCGGATTAAGACTAGATGTGGGTACCAGAGCTAATGCTCAACTTCCACAAGCACAGACTGCTTAGTACACCTCCCACACCCTCAGTCTCCCACAAAACAGTAACGGAGGCGTTATTGCCCACACCAGAAACCCCAAACTTTGGCTTGGCCTCCCTAACCTGTCATACTTCCCCCTTCCCCTTTGCCCCGTTTCCCCTCGCTCCTCACCTCCGTCGTTACTATGACAACGCAGCATCCCGGCCACGAGAACTATTGATTTCCACTGTAGCTGTAACACTGCTCTCTCCTCCCCCGCCGCCCAGGCCACACGTGACCGTGTGACAAGCTACACACGTGACCGTGTGACAAGCTACACACGTGACTGTTGATGCGGGCAAGCTACACACGTGACCGTTGATGCGGGCAAGCTACACACGTGACTGTTGATGCGGGCAAGCTACACACGTGACCGTTGATGCGGGCAAGCTACACACGTGACCGTTGATGCGGGCAAGCTACACACGTGACTGTTGATGCGGGCAAGCTACACACGTGACTGTTGATGCGGGCAAGCTACACACGTGACCGTTGATGTGGACACACGGACGGTATATGGTAGTGTAGGAGGGAGGGTAGGAGGGAGGGAGGGAAGGAGGGAGGGAAGGAGGGAGGGAGGGAGGGATGAGGGAAGGGAAGAGAGCTCTGAAAGAGGGAGGTAGGGGGAGAGAGCTCTGAAGGAGGGAAAGAAAGGGAGGGGGGTTGCATCCACCCACTCATGCAACATGTGTTCCCGCTGGCTAACACCTGAGTCCACTAACATGAGATATGTGAACAAGTGTGTCATAACCAGGTAAATAAATGGCCAAATAAGCGATAAAAAGATATTTTTAGGACGTGTCATAGTTTTCAGAAAGGAGGAAGGGGGTGAGGAGGGGGTGAGGAGGAAGGGGGGTAAGGAAGATGGGGTGAGGAGGAAGGGAATGAGGAGGAAGGGGGGGTAAGGAGGATGGGGTGAGGAGGAAAGTGAGGAGGAAGGGAATGAGGAGGAAGGGGGGTAAGGAGGATGGGGTGAAGAGGAAGGGGGTGAGGAGTAATGGGGTGGAGGAGGGAGATGGGCGTGGGGGAAAAAGTGATGTGAAGGGAAGATAGGAAGTATGACCAACCACTGGAGCATTGCTCATCTAGTAGTGGAAGTTAACATTGACTCAGGAGAAGACAAACTGTAAATCGGCTGAATATGAGACGCTAGGTAGCTGAAGTATAAAGAGAGTCCAGGAGTTAGAACTCAACCCCACGCACTTCCGTGGCGAGTACATCCAGATATGTACCTCTGGGAAAGCACACAGCTGGCCAAGAGCAGATGTGGTGTTCAATGGTCATAATGGACACCAACAGTCATAACGGACACCAACGGTCATAACGGATGCTCTCCCGTTATGAGTCACGTGACAGTTGTGTACCACTGCGAGCAGTGGCTGGCAGTGGCTGGTGTTCCCACACCCGTCCACCTACACGTACACCACAAGCTTAGTGTGCGCTCACCGAGGTTCCATGCTCACACTCTAATCTTGTGCAATAAAGAACAAAATTCCTAACCCGTCTCTCCCATCACTCCCTACGATAAGTTAGTTTGTACACAAGGCTGGGTGGATGGCTGGGTGGATGGCTGGGTGGATGGCTGGGTGGATGGCTGGGTGGATGGCTGGGTGGATGGATGGCTGGGTGGGTGGATGGCTGGGTGGGTGGATGGCTGGGTGGGTGGATGGCTGGGTGGATGGATGGCTGGGTGGATGGAAGGCTGGGTGGATGGAAGGCTGGGTGGATGGAAGGCTGGGTGGATGGAAGGCTGGGTGGATGGATGGCTGGGTGGATGACTGGGTGGATGGCTGGGTGGATGGCTGGGTGGATGACTGGGTGGATGGATGGATGGCTGGCTGGGTGGATAGGTCCGAAGAGTCAAAACAAACAGGAAAGAAAATACCAAGTGAGAGGGAAAGTGGAAATAGATAAGTACTGAGAGACGAGAGGAAATCAGAACATAGTGCACGGGCATGACCCAGTTGCAGGCTAGTTTGGTCTAGGCTTAGGAATAAGGGTAGCTAGTGGGGTGCAAGCTCTCCATTAACAATCCTTTATGTTCAATTCATCTCGGGGTACGAAAAAACGGATGTCTTTTTCAAGGTCCAGTCTCTGACGACAGACTCGTGTGTACTCGCCTATTTGTGGTTGCAGGGGTCGAGACTCAGCTTCTGGCACCTGGTGTGTGCGCGAGAGAGAGAGAGAGAGAGAGAGAGAGAGAGAGAGAGAGAGAGAGAGAGAGAGAGAGAGAGAGAGAGAGCATGTGATCGCCTTAACCAGGTGTATGAGGCTCTACCACTAACACACTATGTAATGACATACATATTCTCTACACAAGAAGTAATAATAATAGAACACTGATTACTCTGCTCATCTACAACTAATGCAATAGTTGTAGAATAAACATACAAGTAGATTCATCGAAGCTAATAATATGGGTAGCTTTAAAAATAAGTTGTGTATGAGTAAAGAATTTAGAGCTTCCCCATGAATGATATAATAATGAATATGAGTAGAGCCTGCTGAGCTTGAGAGCCAGTAAGCTTACTACAGTGCTCTTCTGCTCTACTGTTATCTCTGGAGGATAACAGTGTCGCGGTGACACCTTGCAGAGCGGTGGGGCTTTTCATGCTAATACAAGCTAAGTTACAACTGCAGGAAGGCAACTGACCTCCTTGGGTGCCTGCACTGCCACGTAGTCTGAGTGAATCTTGGAAGCTTTAGATGGCATCTTAGCAGCTCGAGTCTTCTTGAAGTCTTCCACTGCAAGCCAGAACTCCACATTCTCCTCACTGAACTCTCGTTGCAGGAAAGCCTTAAAAAGTGCCTGACCATCTGCAACGAGAAGAAAACACGATATTACTTCCTCAGGAGAAGCATATAAAACAGGATATAAGAAGAAATACAAAATATTGAGTTTACCTAGGATGATGTCTTCCTACACACATACTTTATGTTCATCTGTCTCCAAGACTCCCAGATAGCCTACACCCCCCTCCTCCATATCCCTCATAATTTCCCTAGACTCTCCCTACCCCTATTCCTGTTGACTTTCCCTACCCTAACTTCCCACCTGAGTTGTCTACCATGATGGATGTTTCTGGTACGGGGAAGCACATGGGCAAGTTTCCCTGCACTCCTGCTCAACTACCAGTAAATATAGTTACCTGTCTGCTAGTTGACTGTTGTGGGTAGCATTCAGGGAACAATGTGTTAGAAAACTCCCGTTCTGCTAGGATGTCACATCATTTGCAAGAAAGCTCTGTGCTCCTGGGTATAATAACTCCAGTAGCTGGTGGAAGTATTAAAGTGTTGCGTGAAAGGTATCCATCTAACTAATGAGATTGATTAAAAAAACTCGTGATGTATGTCATGTGACGTAACTACTGTCACATTCCCTTCTATATTCTAAACACTTGGGCTAAAATTAATGTGTGTGTGTCTCCTTACATAAATAAAACTAATAAACCTGCTCAACCTCTTCTGTTTGTTCTCAACAGCTACACAAATTCTCTTTCATGTAACCATCCTTCAAGATGGTTGATGTGGGTCGCCCACCTCACTAATCCTGACCCTTGCCTGCCACACCTCATCTTTTCCCTTCCCTACCACACCTGCTCACCCTCTTCCCTGTCATGCCTGCCCCTCCCCTTTTCCACTGTGGCCAGGTTTGGTCATCCATGCAAGATCAACGACAACACTGTCCTCTCGTCCATCCCTCGCGAAGTCAGACCAGGGCCACGTCTGCCTTTGTGGACCGTCCTTGTATCCCTTCGTTGGGCACTCACCACACTTTTAGCGCCACAAAAACCTCAGATCAACCCCCGCACAGCTATTTTCACTCCTTCCCGCTGCCAGGACGGTGTTGCCAAGGATCTACTTGTCGAAATGATCTTTATTGGAGCACCTGTGCATTCACTAAAAGCTGCCAAACGTTTTTCTCTCATTTGTAGAGTTTGACTGTATTGGGTTATCTTACGGTAAATCGTCGTAATGCACGATACGAGTGCGCGTTTATCATGTGTGCCCTCGTAGCTACTCTAGAAATTTATACTATTGTTTATCAAACCATTTGTAGGTATCCTAAACTAAACTTATCGTAGGAATGGTCTGTGTGTGATATTACCTATTAGAAGTTAAAGAACATAGGAGTCCCATTTCAGTGTTTTGTCTGTGCTTTGTTTTAAAGTGTTCAGTAATTATAGCATATACAACTTCCACGTGAACTCTGTTCCAATATTTAATTATTATCTGAAGAAAAATGTTTGTGTCCTTTCGGCACTAATTTTTGTGTGTGCGCTGCGGCTTCTTGTTACTGTTTGTGCTGAGATAATGTTGAATGTAGTGATGTGTAACACGTCATTACGGAGTTTGCTCGATAATATGGTTTCATTTATAGCCTCATAAGCTATTCAGCTTAGTTCCTCTTTAATTAAATACCCATTATCAATGGCTTCCCTTTCACATTAGCTTTTTGACTTTCATCATTATTGTATGCAGTCCAGCATTTATTTATCAGATTCCCCCCCCTCTCTCTCTCTCTCTTTCTCTCTCGTGAACTGTATTCCATAACCCTTGAGTTTTTCCATCTTTATTATGGATTTCTTATACTAAAAATGACACTATTTGTGTTTTGGATTATAATTTATCAATCAGTTTACATTTTACTAATATTACTAGTCTACTTCCTTTCTCCCAGAATTTCTCTCTTCCATCCTAGTATTACCCTTGACCACTACCTCATTTACAATATATTTACCAATGTGTTGGTGGGAACATAGCAAGCCTTGGCTTGGACCTTCACCAACAATGTCAGGAAGGTGGAATGTACCGCAAATTCTCGCCATTTTTACCATGGTAGTGTTGACGCTGCCAAATTCCAGCAGGCCGTTTATCACTCCTGTGATACCTGTGACCATTTACGATAGTTCTACTCTCGAGGCCCAGCTTATAGCCACAACCCTATTCTTCATTAACTAGTCAACCAGGTTGTTGCTACCAACGCCTCGCAGTCCTACACAAATATTACAACTTGGCTGATCTGTCAGTTGTTTTTTCAACATCCTACCGGTTTCTTCTATGGTCCGGTTAGCACCAGAACTGCCTCCCCTCCACATTATACCTGCCTGCCCTCCACATTATACCTGCCTGCCCTCCACATTATACCTGCCTGCCCTCCACATTATACCTGCCTGCTCTCCACATTATACCTGCCTATGCTGTGAACTTTGTTGTTGACTGAAGGACTGAGGCGAGAGCAACGAAATGTCACAATATAGCAGATAAACATTCCCAAGATAAAAATAAGGTATGGTACAGTTCTACATAAATAATTTTTTGTAGTTGGAATGGTAGGTATAGTGATAGTTATAGTAGTAGTTGTGATAATTGCAGCAGCTGTAATTAGACAATATAAAGGTACTTACATTTAGAAGCCATGAGGTTGTGAAAGCTCTCTGCCCAGCCCTGGGCCTCTCAGGTTGCGGTCTGACGCTCACCTGCGCCTCCCCACGGCGCCGCAGCCAGCCCAGCCGCAGCCGCATATCACTCCTGTGGAGGACAAAGATAACAAGGTCAAGACCATATTGGCTATATTATAAAAGCCGCATTGTTCTTAGTGCAAATACACTAGAATACAATTATTAGTACAACCGGTTGTTTACTTGAGCAACAAGTTCCTCTGTTTAAGAAAAAAATAGGAAAACATACACGAGAATGATAGATTCTAATATCTGTATAGAAAAAAAAAAGTATTTACCTGGTTTGACAAAATCAAGGCAGTACACCACAATTTTATTAGAATTTTTACACTCGTCTGTGTGTGTGAAAACACAAACTCACCCAAAGTAGTCAGACTACCTAACCTTTCGAATCTCTCTTTCTCTAACCACAACTTTAATCACTGATCTGTCCTACCCCAGTCCGTCCCCTCCCCATTGTTCCCAACCCTCTTATGATTTAACACAAAATAAGACGCAGTTTGAGAACAGGAGTGTGGGTGGCTTTAAGTGTGGGTGGGAGTACATGTGAGTGGGGGATACTCTAAGAGCTGTGTGAGATAATGTGGGAGTGCTACAAGTGTTGTGATGGTGGGTTTGGGAACGTGAGGTGCTGTGAGGTAAGGTGGGGTGGGAGCGTTAGGTGCTGTGTTGTGAGGGTGGGTGCGTTAGGTACTGTGTTGTGAGGGTGGGTGTGGGAGTGCTACAAGTGTTATGATGGTGGGTTTGGGAACGTGTGGTACTGTGTTGTGAGGTAGGGTGGAGTGAGAGCGTAAGGTGCTGTTGTGAGGATGGGTGTGGGGGCGTGAGGTGCTGTGTTGTGAGGGTGGGTGTGGGAGTTCAGCGTAACACCAGTCGTCTCGGGAAGACTAGTTATGACAGTGGACAGGATGTTATACTGTATCTTCATTGACAACACGGGACGTCCCGCACACACACAATTGTGTGTGTATGTGGTGTGTGTTTATCCAACAAGTGTAGTTCAGTAGTTTACACTCTGGGTTTTTCATATCAATGTCAACAAGCGTGTAATCTCTGGACTGCCTCCTACAGGATGTATTATATCAACACCGTGTCAAGAAACACACAGGGTTCCTTCCCACTTTCTCAAGCGCACAACACCCAGTTATGAGAGAAAAATTATCCAGTAAAATATTCTATAGACAGAATCAGCAGACAGGAGCTGTGAAGGGATATGGAGGGAATAACGGGGGAGAGGGAGAGAGAGAGAGAGAGAGAGAGAGAGAGAGAGAGAGAGAGGAGGGAGGGGGAGGATGGCGAGGTTTTCTGAAGGTTCCGGGAGCAGATGAGGTTGCCAGAGGATTAGGCGTGTCGCCCCCGCAAATGTGATCAACAGCCGGACCTAGATTATGAGAGAGAGAGAGAGAGAGAGAGAGAGAGATGCATTCCTGTACGACAAACTTATTTAAACACAAACATTGAAACAAAAAAATCGTGCCTGACTGGTATTGGAGATTTTGGGAAGAAGGTTGAAATAGGATCACTGAAAGGGAGGTGGCAATGAAGGGGAAGTGGTAATGAAGGAGTGTAATGAAGGGAGGTGTAATGAGGAGGTGGTAATGAAGGAGTGGCAATGAAGGAAGTGTATGAAGGATAATGAGGAGGTGAATGAAGGAGGTAAGAGGAGGTGGCAATGAAGGGGAGGTGGTAATGAAGGGGAGGTGGTAATGAAGGGGAGGTGCAGGAGTCAATATGGCTTGTGTTCTGCACTTCTACTTGGATGTCATCAGCAGCAATCGACTAACATAGAAACACATTTTTTACTGCTAGGTGGGCAGGGGCAGCAGGGTGTCGGGAAACTTGCATAAATGTTCCTCTGTGCTAGGGAATCGAACCCTAGACCTTGCGTGTGAGACGAATGCTGTCACCAGGGAGCTACACAGCACCCCGACAACAATGGTATCAAAGGGTTTAAGGGTGACCGGTGGGGAAAAAGGGAGAGCGAGGAGGTATGGAGGGGTAAGGGGAGGAGTGCGAGTGATGACGCAAATGTGACGTCATGTTCTACAGCTGTGCTCGCTAGAGCGTGCAGGAGCCACTTCTGTTTCCTTGTTCTCCGTTCCCCACTGTAAGAACAGAAGAAACACTGCGACAGGCCCATTGACTCGTGGTGCTGGTTCAAGAAGAACACACACACACACTTTTCCTGTCACCTGTGCTTGGGGTCGACTGTGGGATGCGCTAAGCTGCGGGCCCATGTTTCCTCTCTCAAGTCTCGGAGGAGCGACACTGTCTTGGTTGAGGCAGTCTGCTTCCACTGTTTCAGGCGATGCTGGGAGCCACCCATTCTCAGTGTCTGTCCGTGTGTGTCTGCTTCGTTCAGACTAGTGGCTGGTATTACACTTGCTGCTGCATACGTGTATATGTTCCACAGAGAGGAAGCCTTCCTTAAGTGTGCTCCTGGGAAAGCCTCATGAGAGTGTGTTCCAGAGAGAGGAGTCCTCGTGGGAGTGTTCCAGAGAGAGAGAGGAGGCCTCCTGGGAGGGTCTGGGTTTCAGCGCCAAACTTCCTGTCCACTCACCTTCCTATTCTCTTCGTCGATTTCTTCCTCTTATCTATTTCCGCCTCTTTTTATCTCGTTTTCCTACTATGTTATTTCGAGAAAGGGGCATGGTACACTCGGGGGGGGGGAGAAAGAGAGAGAGAGAGAGAGAGAGAGAGAGAGAGAGAGAGAGAGAGAGAGAGAGAGAGAGAGAGAAGAGAGAGAAGACAGACAGACAGACAGACACTCTCATTATTTGCTCAAGCTGCTCTTTTAAAATGTTATAACTATACATTATTATTAGCCACTGCTCAGAAGGGATATTATACATTGAAAAATCAGCTCACTATTCTCAAATACCAAACTCGTATTAATTACTATTATTATTTGCATTATTACTATTATTAATTATTATTAAACATTGATGTCTGAGGCTGAGTGAGGGAGGGTGGGGCTGGACGCAGTACCAACACAATACATAAGAAGGTTGCCTCATCTTGCCTGACTCATATATACGAGGTGCACCCACTACACACGTCATACATACACCTGTTAGTAAGTTACTTGTGTACGTGTTCCTTGCAGTTATGTACGTAAGTTATTCTTATACATGTAAGTATTTCTCGTACACATTGCTTTGCGCTTCCTACGTTATATTAAAGTTTTGCGTACTTGTGAGGTCGTTAGATCACAGACCCGGTACAAGACAGACAATACTGGACACACGTACTATAACTGGCTTCCGCCAAGTCTCAACACAACACAACATGCTCCCATCCCCCCCGAACACAAAACTATGGTTATATTCATACTCTAACATACATTATTATTCATACAAGATAAATGGCCTCCATAATTAACTATTCCACTCACACATGCAATATAACGTTCACAAACACGATATGAAGAGACAGTATGATGCATGAGTATTACTCAAAGTTGGCACTGTACATGCACACTCACACACAGCTAGACATGACTGTCTTGGCATCTGGAGGACAAGAAAACACATATGTGGTATTACCCCCAAAGGGTTCACAGGTTATGGAGTTATGTACTGCCTATCTGTGTGTACACCTTCCCCACACTCATTCTACACTGAACGTCACCTCACCCCTATGTACTGTACACTGAATGTCACTTCACCCCTATGAAGAGTTCACAACACCAACACTACAACCTTGACACTTGCCCTCACATATGGCCACACCACCATCACACACCTGCCCTCACATATGGCCACACCGCCATCACACACCTGCCCTCACATATGGCCACACCGCCATTACACACCTGTCCTCACATATGGCCACACCATCACACCTGCCCTCACACAAGACCAAACCATACACCTTGACACGTGCCCATTCAAAACCACATCACCATCGCACACCTGCCCTCACATAAGGTCATATACCGTCACACACCTGCTCTAACATAAGATCATATACCGTCACACACCTGCTCTAACATAAGATCATATACCGTCACACACCTGCTCTAACATAAGATCACACCAGCATCACACACCTGCCCTCACATAAGATCATATACCATCACACACCTGCTCTAACATAAGATCACACCAGCATCACGCACTTGGCACTTGTGCAACACCCCACATTTACCACTTACATTAGACCATAACATACCTGACAAGTACATCACATACTTGGCATTCCTCACACTCTTGCACTATACACTTGGCACTTACCCTCATATATGCCCATCAGACACTTGGCACCTGTCCTCAACATGAGACCAGCAAACACTCGGCACTTTACACACCTGCCCTCACAAAAGATCATCACGTACTTGACACTCTTCACACTTTGGCACCACACAGGCAGTCCTAAAAAAAAACATTAGGTCTAAATTACCGTTTGCCGTGGGCGAGTGAATCAGCGATGGCAGAGTTAATAGAACCGAGGACGTTCTTGGTAGCCTTGAGTGACTCACGGCGAAGATCAGTAGCAATCATGACTGTTGTGTTAAGGGCTAGACGTGCTAGCCACTACTGAGGGAGGGGAAAGGGTAAGGTAGACGGCGGACTCCTTGAAGGAATGGTGGCACTACTAGGCAAAAGTCTTGTAGAGAATAAGGTGATGGAGTCGTTGACACAACTCTGCTGTACACTGTTCAAAAAAATCACTACAAGTGTTCCGTAGATAATGTAGTCTGCACTATGGTAGAATCCTTGTAGAGGTAGAGTTGTATATGGTTCAGGTTCCCACTTAAGAACCAGTTATAGGCAATATAGGAAGAGCAACTGGTTGTGTTTACAATCTGGGAGCTGAGAGTAACGTCTTGCTCTTGTCTTGTACCAAGGTGGTCTGAGCTGCCAGCCACCCGGCCCCGCTAAATAAGCCGCGACGCGCGCTCACGCACACACACACATACATACGCTGTCACACACCCGCGCACACACACACACCCCCGCGCACACACACACAGACACAAACACAGAGATAAACACACACACGCGCACGCTCTCCTCCAAGCCTAACCCATCTCCTGCCCTGATCTCTGCTTTAATCCCCACTAATTCTAAATAGTAAAAGACTTAATAACCTTGTTAACAAGCATGTTAAGAAAGTTTCTAACTTGGACAAGTCTAATAACCTTGTTACGGAAATGGTAATTAAGGCATTGTTTCTTTTGATTATATGTATATAATTTTCACTTAAATGTTTTGGACTGAGGAAAATAAAAAAAATCAATGAATTACCACAGCAAAATATAGAAAACTTGGTAATAAAGAACACGTAAACAATAATAGGAATAAAACATAAGAAAAGTGAAGTGTTGTATATTTCGGTCTGACATTGAGGCCCTCTTTGGAAAAATATCTGATAAATAGGACTTCATTGTAAAACTGAAACATATAGATACTATACTAATCTTCTATTTGGTCTCAATGTCAGTTCGTTTATACCAGTGACCAATGTTCATGCCTGAACACGGCTTCCCGGATGTCCTCACTGGGCACACTTCTTTCCCTTACATTCTGGAGAAACATTAAGCATCAAATAAGTCTGGAAAAACAATACAAGTCAAGCGGATGTTGTTGAACTTGTTAAGCGACGTAAGGCGTAACCGACTCGACCAGCAGTGAGTTCACCCCTCTCCTTTCCCCTACCCTCACCCATACCCCCTTATCTTCTCCCTTACCCTCCCATCCCCACAAGTCCCCACCACAGCTTCAATCCACGGCCAAGCATAGCGTCACGGCCAGCACCACAGCGGGACCCAGACTCCCAGGGCTGGCCAGTCACTAGTGCGTCCCAGACGCTCGTGTAGAGAGGGTGGGTGATTGTCGACCAGTTTCGAACTGATCTCGACACCAACCAATTTGTCATTTGTGTCCCTTCCGTCCTGCATTCTTTCTCCCCACGGAACATGTGTGAGGTATGGGGAGAGTATCTCGTGGTGGGAGAATACCTCCTGGTTGCTAGAGCATAGTCTTGCAACAGTCGGAAATCTGTAGAAAGGTTTGTCGTGTCCGTGTGAGCAGTGGGATCACTCTTGCCTCTAGGGTCTATTAGACATACCTGAGACCGGTTTTTAGTTTTTTCTGTTCTCATTGCCAAACCCAGACCCCAGGTTCAATTCCCAGATGAGGAGAGACGATGGGCAAGTCTCCTTACACCTGCTGTCCCTACTTACCTAACAACTCATAGGAGTTAATTGGGTGTTGTGCGTCGCTTCCTTTGAGGACTCAACAGCACCATTGGAAATAAGCCATGTTGTTTGACGCTGGGTTATATTGAGCTATAAACACTCCGGAATTAATAATCATAGTGTTCTTTATATGGAAGGTGGGTGAAACAACTTACAACGAAGGAAAACAATGTAAGTGTGTGGAGACGATAAACACTGGCACTATCCATATTACTGAAACTCAACAATACAAACATACAATACCACTAAACTATAAACTTAGGTTCGTAACATTTATAAAAAAAGTGGAATAACGAGCATAAAGCGACAAAATTTAGTAGAAAGACACCTGTACAAATAAAAATTATTTACTATAACTTCGTCATGTAATCAAAAGGGTTAAAGGTTGGTTAATTAGTGAAAGGTTCTTTGCTGGTTTTCCATTACCTTTAATAAAAAATGCAGACTTTTCTGCATTTTGATAATAATTTGTATAAATAGTGACAGATGAATGCTATAGCAGCCAAGGACGGAGTTGTTATTGCTGGTGTTCGCAGCTACTTGCGCTGAGAGTTATAACCCTCACGGTGAGAGTATCTTCATTCCTGGGATGAGTCTTCTCTCATAACCTCGCCTAAGGCCTAGTTTCCCTGATGACCTGAACAATGAGGTTATTATTAGTTGCAGCTGATGAGACACCTCAATTAACTTTTATTCCCTATTGAATTCGTCTACATCTGTTCACACAATGTTTCTTATAGTAGAAGGTTGAATGTTTACATATCATTTCTTATATATGCTGGTAGAAGGTTGATATTCACACACTATTTCTTATATTTGCTGACAGAAAGTCGAAAAGTTAATCGTGAACCTCTGTCAGTTAAGACAACACTGTTGAGTGTTGTCTATTCTATTAAACTGACTCGTGTCACCTCTGTTTTTCACTTGATTTACACTGGTATTTCTACAGCAAGGTGTTATTTCAGTGCCCCAATCTTCGAATATTTTATCTCTGACTTACGATCTCTCTCTTTCGCCTCCATTCTGGAGAGTACTTTCTAAAGAGTACATTCCTATTATTTCCGATTGCTATGAGTTGTTCCCAGAATCTTAGCCGATTTACTTTGTGTGAAGTAAAAGACCTGAGTATATTTTCTCAGATATTATATCTTCCTTGAAATATTTAGATTAGACTTTGCAGCCGTCCTGTGGACGATAGCGCAACAGCATATGTATAAACGTAAGGCCTATTTTATTTATTACAAGAAATGCTAAGAGACTTTCAGAATTTCTTTCTGGTATCTTATTTTGAAAGGAGACGTGAGCACTGAACACTACGCTAGATGGAGGGGCCAACACGTTCCCTGGGTGCTCAAACTATGTACCAGCCACACTTTCTCAGAAAGATTTATTTTTTTCCGTATAGATTCATGAAAAACACACACAAACTGACGCGCTTAGTAACACCTTTGTTTCTCTTCCCTTCCCTGGGAATATTCGTACAAAGACAGGAACCGCAATTACGCACTAGTTCACTGGAATTTGCATTTAAATACAAACAAATGCACATGCATGAACGCGTCACCCCTCTAACTCATCTTTCTTCCTGTGTACGTTTGTATTTTCTTCTCCCCTTCCCACTTTCCTGCATGCCTCTTCTACTCTTACTTTATTCTTCTATCTTCTCCGTCTTGCCTGTCCAGCTTTTTTTTTTTCTTTAGCACACAGCGTTAATCTTTATTTAAAAACTAAGAGTTTTCATCCTACGTCAGCATCTTTGCAAACCTATCTAGGATGTATTTATTCCGACTGCCCTCATGTTTCTAATGCTCATTTAAATATCGCACGTCGAGTAGTAGTCCTGATGAGAACTCCGGAATCCCCACTGGCATTTAGTCAGAGACATTTGTTATTACCAAGAGGAGTCTTTTATCTACGTATTTAGAAAAGGGCACACAAGCATTGTGCTGCTACCCTAGCTACATTGTGGGAATAAAAGATAGATGTTTCCCGTCACATTCACTCACACAGGATGGATTTCGCAACAGGAAATAAGGTAGTCTGCCAGCCTGAGAAACTTCACAAAAACGATGAGAATTACCCTCATGGAGGAAGGGTACGAAGGAGGATCAATAATGAATTCTTAGGAAAGAAAATAACTGGTTGGTAAGCTTGACTATTGACTTAAAACAGACATCGGAAACACCTTGACCGACTCTTACCTGTCAACTTGTGTAAAATCACCAACAAGAATAACCACAATAAAGACTCCCCACAACACATTGTGACACAGACTACACTTTAAGGGCTTTGGAATATTTTATATTTTTTATTAACACATCGGCAGTTTCCCACCAAGGCAGGGTGGCCCGACAAAGAAAACTTTCATCATCATTCTCTCCATCACTGTCTTGTCAGAGGCGTGCTTACACTACAGCTACAAAACTGCAACATTAACACCTCTCCTTCAGAGTGCCGGCACTGTACTTCCCATCTCCAGGAATCAAGTCCGGCCTGCCGGTTTCCCTGAAACCCTTCATAAATGTTACCTTGCCTACACTCCAACAGCACGTCAAGTCCTAAAAACCATTTGTCTTCATTCGCTCCTATCTAACACGCTCACGCACGCTTGCTGGAAGTCCAAGCCCCTCGCACACAAAACCTCCTTTACCCCCTCCCTCCAACATTTTCTAGGCCAACCAATACCCCGCCTTCCCTCCACTACAGATTTATACACTCTCGAAGTCATTCTATTTTGCTCCATTCTTTCTATATGTCCAAACCATCTCAACAACCCCTCCTCAGCTCTCTGGATAATAGTTTTGGTAATCCCACACCACCTCCTAATCTCCAAACTACGGATTCTCTGCATTATATTCACACCACACATTGCCCTCAGACATGACATCACTGCCTTCAGCCTTCTCCTTGTTGCAACATTCACAACCCATGTCTCACACCCATTCAAGAGTGTTGGTATAACTATACTCATACATTCCCCTCTTTGCTTTCATGGATAAAGTTCTCTGTCTCCACAAGTTCCTCAGTGCACCACTCACCTTTTTCCCCTCATTAATTCTATGATTCACCTCATCCTTCATAGACCCATCTGCTGACACATCCACTCCCAAATATCTGAACACATTCACCACCTCCATACTCTCTCCCTCCAATCTGATATCCAATCTTCCATTATCTAATTTTTTTTGTTATCCTCATCACCTTACTCTTTCCTATATTCACTTTTAATTTCCTTCTTTTATATACCCTACCAAACTCATCCACCAACCTCTGCAACTTCTCTTCAGAATCCCCCAAAAGCACAGTGTCAAAAGCAAAGAGCAACTGTGACAACTCTCACTTTGTGTTAGATTCTTTATCTTTTAACCCCACACCTTTTGCCATCACCCGAGCATTCACTTCTCTTACAACTCCATCTATAAATATTTTAAACAACCACGGTGACATCACACATCCCTGTTTAAGGCCTACTTTTACTGGGAAATAATCTCCCTCTCGCCTACATACTCTAACCTGAGCCTCACTATCCTCGTAAAAACTTTTCACCAATTTCAGTTACCTACCTCCTATTCCATACATTTGCAACATCTGCCATATTGCCCCTCTATCCACCCTATCATATGCCTTTTCCAAATCCATAAATGCCACAAACACCTCTTTACCCTTATCTAAATATTGTTCACCTATATGTTTCACTGCAAACACTTGGTCTACACACCCCCTACCCTTCCTAAAGCCTCCTTGTTCATCCGCTATCCTGCTCTCCGTATTACTCCTAATTCTTTCAATAATAACTCTACCATACACTTTACCAGGTATACTCAAGAGACTTATTCCCCTACAATTTTTACACTCTTTAGCCCCATTTGCCTTTATACAAAGGAACTATGCATGTTCTCTGCCAATCCGTAGGTACCTTACCCTCTTCCATACATTTATTAAATAAAAACACTAACCACTCTAACACTATATCCCCACCTGCCTTTAACATTTCTATCTTTATCACATCAATCCCAGCTGCCTTACCCCCTTTCATTCTACCCACTGCTTCAAGAACTTCCCCCACACTCACAACTGGTACTTCCTCACTCCTACAAGATATTATTCCTCCTTGCCCTATACACGAAATCACGGTTTCCCTGTCTTCAACAACATTTAACAATTCCTCAAAATATTCCCTCCATCTTCCCGATACCTCTAACTCTCCATTTAATAATTCTCCTATCCTTTGGAATAATTTAATATTATATATAATATATATATAATATTATATATATATATATATATATATATATATATATATTTATATATATATATATATATATATTAACACATCGGCCGATTCCCACCAAGGCAGAGTGGCCTGAAAAAGAAAAACTTTCATCATTCACTCCATCACTGTCTTGCCAGAGGGGTGCTTTACACTACAGTTATAAAACTGCAACATTAACACCCCTCCTTCAGAGTGCAGACACTGTACTTCCCATCTCCAGGACTTAAGTCCGGCCTGCCGGTTTCCTGAATCCCTTCATAAATGTTACTTTGCTCACACTCCAACAGCACGCCAAGTATTAAAAACCATTTGTCTCCATTCACTCCTATCAAATACGCTCACACATGCTTGCTGGAAGTCCAAGCCCCTCGCACACAAAACCTCCTTTACCTTCTCCCTCCAACCTTTCCTAGGTCGACCCCTAACCCGCCTTCCCTCCACTAAATATTTATACACTCTCGAAGTCATTCTTTCTCGTTCCATTCTCTCTACATGTCCGAACCACCTCAACAATCCCTCCTCAGCTCTCTGGATAATAGTTTTGGTAATCCCGCACCTCCTCCTAATTTCCAAACTCCGAATTCTCTGCATTATATTCACACCACACATTGACCTCAGACATGACATCTCCACTCCCTCAAGCCTTCTCCTCATTGCAACATTCATCACCCATGCTTCACACCCATATAAGAGTGTTGGTATAACTATACTTTCATACATTCCCCAATTTACTTCCATGGATAAAGTTCTTTGTCTCCACAGACTCCGAAGTGCTCCACTCACCCTTTTCCCCTCATCAATTCTATGATTCACCTCATCCGTTATAGACCCATCTGCTGACATGTCCACTCCCAAATATCTGAATACATTCACCTCCTCCATACTCTCTCCCTCCAATATGATATTCAATCTTTCGTCACCTAATCTTTTTGTTATCCTCATCACCTTACTCTTTCCTATATTCACTTTCAATTTTCTTCTTTTACACACCCTACCAAATTCATCCACCAACCTCTGCAACTTCTCTTCAGAATCTCCCAAAAGCACAGTGTCATCAGCAAAAAGCAACTGTGACAAGTCCCACTTTGTATTTGATTCTTTATCTTTTAACCCCACACCTCTTGCCAAGACCTTCGCATTCACTTCTCTTACAACCCCATCTATAAATATACTGAACAACCACGGTGACATCACACATCCTTGTCTAAGGCCCACTTTTACTGGGAAATAGTCCCCCTCCCTCCTACACACTCTAACCTGAGCCTCACTATCCTCATAAAAACTCTTCACTGCTTTCAGTAACCTACCTCCTATTCCATACACCTGCAACATCTGCCACATTGCCCCCCTATCCACCCTATCATATGCCTTTTCCAAATCCATAAATGACATAAAAACCTCTTTACCCTTGTCCAAATACTGTTCACCTATATGTTTCACTGTAAACACTTGGTCTACATACCCCCTCCCTTTCCTAAAGCCCCCTTGTTCATCTGCTATCCTGCTTTCTGTCTTACTCCTAATTCTTTCAATAATAACTCTACCATACACTTTACCAGGTACACTCAACAGACTTATTCCCCTATAAGTTTTGCACTCTCTTTTGTCCCCTTTGCCTTTATACAAAGGAACTATGCACGCTCTCTGCCAATACCTAGGTATCTTACCCTCTTCCATACATTTATTAAATAATAGCACCAACCACTCCAAAACTATATCCCCACCTGCTTTTAACATTTCTATCTTTATCCCATCAATCCCAGCTGCCTTACCCCTTTCATTCTACCCACTGCCTTATGAACTTCCCCCACACTCACAACTGGCTCTTCCACACTCCTACAAGATGTTATTCCTCCTTGCCCTATACACGAAATCACAGCTTCCCTGTCTTCATCAACATTTAACAACTCCTCAAAATATTCCCTCCATCTTCCCGATACCTCTAACTCTCCATTTAATAACTCTCCTCTCCTATTTTTAACTGTCAAATCCATTTGTTTCCTAGGCTTCCTCAACTTATTAATCTCACTCCAAAACTTTTTCTTATTTTCAACAAAATTTGTTGATAACATCTCACCCACTCTCTCATTTGCTCTCTTTTACATTGCTTCACCACTCTCTTAACCTCTTTTTCTCTCCATATACTCTTCCCTCCTTGCATCACTTCTACTTTGTAAAAACCTCTCATATGCTAACTTTTCTCCCTTACTACTCTCTTTACATCATCATTCCACCAATCGCTCTTCTTCCCTCCCGCACCCACTCGCCTGTAACCACAAACTTCTGCTGAACACTCTAACACTACATTTTTAAATCTACCCCATACATCTTCGACCCCATTGCCTACACTCTCACTAGCCCATCTATCCTCCAATAGTTGTTTATATCTTACCCTAACTGCCTCCTCTTTTAGTTTATAAACCTTCACCTCTCTCTTACTTACTGCTTCTATTTTCCTTGTATCCCATCTACCTTTTACTCCCACTGTAGGTATAACTAAAAAGTGATCTGATATATCTGTGGCCCCTCTATAAACATGTACATCCTGAAGTCTACTCAACAGTCTTTTATCTACCAATACTTAGTCCAACAAACTACTGTCATTTCGCCCTACATCATATATTGTATACTTATTTATCCTCTTTTTCTTAAAATATATATTACCTATAACTAAACCCCTTTCTATACAAAGTTCAATCAAACGGCTCCCATTATCATTTACACCTGGCACCCCAAACTTACCTACCACACCCTCTCTACATGTTTCTCCTACTTTAGCATTTAGGTCCCCTACCACAATTACTCTCTCACGTGGTTCAAAAGTTCCTATACATTCGCTTAACATCTCCCAAAATCTCTCTCTCTCCTCTACACTCCTCTCTTCTTCAGGTGCATGACCCACTTTTCGCATCCGACCCTTATTTTAATCCACATAATCCTTGAATTTACACATTTATATTCCCTCTTCTCCTTCCATAACTGATCCTTCAACATTACTGCTACCCTTCCTTAGCTCTAACTCTCTCAGATACTCCTGACTTAATCCCATTTATTTCTCCCCACTGAAACTCGCCTACCCCCTTCAGCTTTGTTTCGCTTAGGGCCAGGACATCCAACTTCTTTTCATTCATAACATCAGCAATCATCTCTTTCTTATCATCCGCACTACATCCACGCACATTCAGACAACCCAGTTTTATAAAGTTTTTCTTCTTCTCTTTTTTAGTAAATGTGTACAGGAGAAGGGGTTACTAGCCCATTGCTCCCGGCATTTTAGTCGCCTCATACGACACGCATGGCTTACGGAGGAAAGATTCTTTTCCACTTCCCCATGGACAATAGAGAAAATAAAAAGAACAAGAGCTATCAAGAAAAAGAAGAAAAACCTAGATGTGTGTATGTATATATATGCTTGTGCATGCCTGTGTAGTGTGACCTAAAGTGTAAGTAGAAGTAGCTAGATATACCTGTTATCCAGCGTGTTTATGAGACAGAAAAAAAAAAACACCAGCAATCCTACCATCATGTAAAACAGTTTCAGGTTTCTGTTTTACAGTCCCCTGGCAGGACGGTAGTACCTCCCTGGGTGGTTGCTGTCTACCAACCTACTACCTATATGAGAGGAGAGTTATTAAATGGAGAGTTAGAGGTATCGGGAAGATGGAGGGAATATTTTGAGGAGTTGTTAAATGTTGATGAAGATAGGGAAGCTGTGATTTCGTGTATAGGGCAAGGAGGAATAACATCTTGTAGGAATGTGGAAGAGCTAGTTGTGAGTGTGGGGGAAGTTCGTGAGGCAGTGGGTAAAATGAAAGGGGTAAGGCAGCTGAGATTGATGGGATAAAGATAGAAATGTTAAAAGCAGGTGGGGATATAGTTTTGGAGTGGTTGGTGCTCTTATTTAATAAATGTATGGAAGAGGGTAAGGTACCTAGGGATTGGCAGAGAGCATGTATTGCCTGAGCACTTTATGTTTATACACATTTCATATTATTATTTTCTTTTTTTGTCCGTGTGGACTATACAGCGACTGAAGAACAGGAAGCAATCAGGTCTGATCCTTACAAAACGAGGATAGCTTAGATTCCTAGGATCAAGAGCCTATCCCCGGCATGACGGCACCTGCCGGGAAACTAACATTATTATTAACTGTTCAGATAATACTTTAAAGCACAAGTTCTAGTTATCCTGCCTATGATTATACGGTCTAATTATGGGTATTCTGGTATAAATTATAATTATTTCACTACATTTTTTTATTCTGGCTAAACATATAGTTATTCTTACTATAATTAGAATTATTCGGGATTTAATGATAGTCTCTCTGGCTTTAATTAAAGTTATTCTAGCTATAAATTGTTATTCTGGCTTTTATTATACCTTATAGATTTAAATATAGTTATTTTTGCAATGCCTGTAGATGAGCTAAGCCAACAAAAACTATTTTTATAAGCGGATAATTTAAGAAAACAAGAAATAAGATAACATCACTACTAATACTCACACACACACACACACACACACACACACACACACACACACACACACACACCAAATAAGACACATGAAGTACCACGTCCTGTGCTAAGCATGCACTTTAATGTACAGAGGAAAAACTAGCCGGGTAGGAGAACGGAAGTTCTCAGTTAAGTATTTCAACACATTTAAACTCCTAACCACACAGTCAACTGGGAAGGTGCTAATACCACCCATGCAGATGAGAAATCCATTGAGGTGGCGTTAATTAGAGAAAAACCAATTTTTAAAATTGCTAAAAGAAATTTTAAACCAGACATGATTACACAGTATGCAGTAAAAGGCACAAGCCGGTGCTGAGTGTAGTTAACCATTAACGTAACAACACTCCAGACTCCCTCACAGACCCATGGTACTAAGAAAAATGAAGATGCTTCTAGTCTGAAATATCATTAGTGCATCATGAGGATCGAAGCAGCTCTGCCCTCACAACACAGTCTACATGAATGGTATACAATACAGATAAGATGAAGAATTACACACATGTGTAATATCTGGGTATTTTTATGTGTAGACGTATCGCCATCCAGTGGCTTTATCAATACAAGGACATAATGTGAAGAATGTAGAACTATATACAGAGGGACTGACCACCTCAAGTACTTTTTTTTCCAAGGTTGATGGACTGATTGCATCATCTTTTATTTCATTATTACTGTTGCCTCTGTATTTGACTGAAGAAATCCACTGTGTGGGCGAAACATTTCAACAATAAAGATGCCCAACTGTTGCACACGTGTCTTAATTTTCAACTTGTCGGTATTTTATACCATTTTCAACACTACTGTCACTGTCACCCATTAAAGGAGGAATTGCTAAACTCGTAGGGGTCATATAGCCCCTGTGGAATAGGAGGCATTCTGATTCAATCCAAGGAAGGGGGGGATATGTCCACCTTCTTGGATCAAGAGCCCCTCATTGGTATCAAGGAGACAAATTACCATTATTTAATGTAAAATAACACTACACCACTTCGAAATTAAAAGAGGGAAAAATGGCACCTAAACACTCCATTAACAACACCAACCTTCTCAGTAGGATAAATGACTCGTGAAATTCTAAATACGATCAAGAGAGAGTTTCTAAAGTTGTTGCTTAGAAATCAATTTCAGAAATAAGAACATAATAACGAGCTAGGCAGGTCCAAATCACCTACTGACCTCAGCTAGTCAGGTCGAAGTCACATCCTAAGAAGGAAGGAGCACAGCATCAGGCCTACTGGCCCAAGCCAGTCAGGTTCATGCAAATTTAAGCAGAGAGAAACCTACACTTGCCAGTTGTTCCAAGATTTGGCTAACTAATGTTGGAACAATGAATGAATAAGACGTTGTGAAGTTATAAACGAGAGCCTTGGACGAAGTTGAAACACTATGGCTAAAAAAATGACTCCCTCTGGCATAAACTCATACGAAAATATAGTATTTAAAAGTTCACTAAACTCATAAAACTTAAACACTACATGAAAATATGCATTTTAAACACTTCTCAGTTTTCCTTTTTGCGGTTCTCTTCTATTTAAATTTTTTCTAAAATCATAAAAAAATATTAGATTTTGTTTTTTTAAGAAAGTCCACTTTTAGTTAATTTGTTTCTATAAAATTAGTAAATGGCACATACACAGCCCATATTCAGAAATAATAATAATAATAATAATAATAATAATAAATAATAATAATAATAATAATAATAATAATAATAATAATAATAATAATAATAATACTAGTTATCATCCAGGATCCAGTTATCATCAGGATTCCAGTAATTAAAAGATTTTTAACTAATTAAGTACGTCCTTAAATATGTCGATACACAAACTAAACTTAATTAATGGGTACTTAATACTGAAGCCAGCCAGGAGAACCAGAATCAAATATATCTAACAAGACGTAATGGGAATGAAAGTTTCACGCAATTTTACAGAAAAATAAATGGCAATTATGGACTTACACACTGAAGTGTGTAAGTGCATAATACCGTAACCGGAACATTACACAAATAACCCGTACATAGGAGAAAGAAACGTATGACGATGTTTCGGTCTTAACTAGTGGCACACCAACACACGTACATATACTGGCTCTCTTACCTTCGTGTGTTAGTTTGTGTCTAGTTAATGGTCCAGGTCCGACCGAAACGACGTCATAAGTTTCTTTTTTCTATGTGCGGGTTATATGTGAATTAAATTTCATTCTCTGCCATCTTTGAAAAAGGGATCATTTTTAATGTTCATGAATGGTATACAATGCCATGAATTTTATACAATACCATTCATGAACAGTCCCTCAGCCTTGGCTGAGGGACTGATTACCTCATCTTTTGTATATAGTTCTACTGTCTTCAAGTTTTGTCCTAGCATCTGTATTGATAAAGCCACTGGAGGGCGAAACGTCTACAATAAAGATACACATGTGTCTAATTTTCATCATTTTTAATGTTTGAACTCAAAATTGTTGTAAGTTACTGTGACCATTCCAGGAATCTTGGAATAGATCCTGCAACTTTACTCACAGGGAAACTTCACATGAATCTTGCCCTAGTTACTCCACATGAATCTTGCCCTAGTTACTCCACATGAATCTTGCCCTAGTTACTCCACATGAATCTTGCCCTAGTTACTCCACATGAATCTTGCCCTAGTTACTCCACATCAACGTTGGAAATTTGAAGTCTATCGGTTGAGGTCTTCTCATCTTACGAACGAAATAAAAACGAAAAGTTAGAGAAATAAAAAAAAATAAACAAAGAAATTCATACAACCACATAAAGATCGCACTCAGGGATTCCCAAATATAGATCGGGAAGACATGCTGAATGTTATCTACGAGGATCATTGAACACTAGAGGACGATACGTTATGGACACGAATATTCAGCCGTTTTCCAACATATTAGCAACAACAGTCACAATATTCATTGGGAAGCTGCCACCGTCAAACACAATCACATTGCAGCTATAAACGCAAAATCCTAGAATCTGCCCTCATAGTTACCACCCCTAATTTTAACATCTCACAGGGACGATGGAAACCTGACGTCGGGGAAATGGTATGGTGATACCGTCAACATATGAAAAAGACACTTATGGACAGCTCAGGACATAAGTGTCTTTTTTTCCACAGACCAGTACATGCAGTACACTGCAGCAGGCCAGTAAGAACACTGCTGCAGGCCAGTAGGCCTGCTGCAGTGTTCCTTCTTTCTTATGTTCTTATGTATTGCATACCATTATTGTACTACATATAAGCAGGTCCAAGTCTCCTACCGGCTTAAGCCAATGCCCCACTCTAGTCAGGTCAGATCACATTCACTTAAGGAAGGAGCACGGCATCTGACCTAGTAGCACAAGCTAGTCTGGTCCAACTCACACCCACCCGAACGAACGAACGAACGAGTTCAGGTAAGATCCCAATGGGATGAGCGGGGAAGACGGGACAGACGAGGAGTGTTCTTAGTCGTAGAGATAGAGCCAGGGCTTAACCCAGCAGCTGAGGCGATCGTGGGATAGAGCTGGAGAGATCAGGACTTGGCTGGCGATGTGGACGATGTGGGCAAGCTGTGCAGGCTGCATCATGGTGGTGGATGTGTAGAAGTGGTCGGTGAATGGTTGCTGGAGATCGGCGGGTGGAGGGGGAGGCATGCTTCAATATGATTGGTCGTTAAGTATGCAGAGAGGAGACAGGATCATCGGTGATTGGTGGATAAAAACTCTTCATATCTGTGTTCTTGTTAGTTTTTCGTTCCTGTCGTAGAACCATTTTGAAGTCTTTTGAAAGCAGGTTTTGACAATCAAGTAAGGTTGATCAGGTTTTTGTCTTTTTCTAAGTCTGCAATTAGGGCGGTTTCAGTGTGGTGATGGCAGTCAGGAGCAACAGTGTATTTGATGCTACCATGGTGCATGGAGTAGATGACTTAAGGTGCATATAGCGACGGGGTGTGAGGATTATATGTGTAGAAAGTGAGGGGTTCAGTTGGTCTAAATATTGTTTCCTCTTCCATTTCTTCAGGTCTTGGAGTATCTTGAGGTGGATTTTCAGGAGGGAGCGTCTTTGCTTTCTTGGCTTTTGGTGGTTGAGTTAGAGATGGAGCAGGTGGTTCGTTAGTAGTAGCACAGGAGGTGGAAGACACAGGTGGGTCAGGTAAGCTGATTGGTCCACAGCGGTGGTGATGTTGGAAGTAGCTGATTGGCTGTTTCTTGGAAATGGAATTTCAGGTGTTGTGACATTGCCAAAATTTTTGGTGAGCTTGATGATGTTGGCAGATGGTGGAGAGTCTGGGAAAGTAAAGTTTGGCATGTTGTTCAGTAGGAAGAGCTCGTTAATAAGTGTTGAAGGAGCCTGGTATGGCCATGTTATGCATGTGTGCATATAGCATACAGTAAGGAATTTTTGTAGGTTCACAAGCTGGTGGAGTGGTGGTGAAGGGTTGGGTAGCTTTTAAAAGTTTTGTAGTGTCGGCCTGGAGTTTGGTGATGGCAGCATAAGTAGGTGACTTGGAAGGTGTCTTCTGTTCTGCTTCCTGTTTTTTTTTTTTTCAGAATTTCTCGACGAGTGGGGCACTTTGCCGCGAGAGTATGGTGATTGTTTTTGCCCCACTTAAGTGGGGCAGTAGAAGTGCAAGTCTTGGAATCGTGGCCTTCAGACCCGCAGGTAGAGCAGAACGTTTTGTTTTATGTGGGGCAGTCTTTTGTAGTGTAGGTAAGAGTAGCAACTCCAGCATTGAGTAATATGATGGTACCTCTCAGCTTCAATATGAGAGGAGTTAATAGTGTAGTAGTATATGGCCAGGCCTTCAGCCATAGCTTGTGCAGCCATTGACACATCAGTAAAAGTGATTTTTAGCATGGAGGAGGCAGTAGGAATCTTGGTGATGCTTTCCACTGAAGCCCAGGGATTTTGTTCTTCAATGGAGGTCTTTAGGTCTACAACAGGTTGTGTGGTAATCAGTTTGTCAAGTCTCTTCAAGAAGACAGTCCTCTTAGCCCGTAAGGCAGGAGATGACATGACTTTGAAGCCACGATCTGATAGAGTGGACAAAGCAGAGGAGGTTAGAAACTTTTCAGCCTCAACATCGTCCTCACATACTACAATGAAGGCTTCTTGAAGTGTTAGGATGGTATTGATCTTGACATGTAAGCCGCCCCTGACGGCCACAGCAAGAGCAAGCTTGGAGGAGTCATTAACCGTCCCACTGGAAGGTTTAATCTTGATTCTGTTGGAATAATTCATCTTGGTACAAGGTTGTAGATGAGGTAGAGGTTCCCTCCCAAATGGGGATCGTAGGGACACTTCTTGATGTGGAGCGACTGTGGCTTGCCAGTAGCACCTACTCATGTATTTATCTAGCCTATTTTTAAAACTACACAATGTTTTAGCCTCTATAACTGAACTCGGGAGTTTGTTCCACTCATCCACAACTCTATTACCAAACCAGTGCTTTCCTATATCCTTCCTGAATCTGAATTTTTCCAACTTAAAGCCATTGCTGCGAGTCCTGTCTAGGCTAGATATTTTTAGCACGCTATTTACATCCCCTTTATTTATTCCTGTTTTCCATTTATACACCTCAATTGTCTTATTTACTGCTGCTACTGCTACTAACAGCCTGGCCATTTAGCCTACTGCAGTGCTTATGCTCTTTCACCACCTCTCATTGTTACTTATATATACCCTCAGTTGTTTGTAACGGCGTGATAAAGCTCCTGGAGAGCGAAACGTTGCCACAATCAAATGTCACATTAGTTGCACCTGTGTCCTTTTACTTAACACATTGTCGGTAATTATACCTTTATTACTCCTCTATATTAGACTGAAGAAGCCTACTGTGTAGGAGACACGTGTAGGAATAAAGATACCTAACTAACCAGGGTATGGCTTACTCAATGGCCTGAAAATTTAGGACACTTATGTACAATACAGGATATAAGTGTATATAAGTGTCTTTTTTTCCACAAACCAGACGTCATTTCAAAATTCACCGTCAAGAAGTACTTAGCAGCACCCAACCTGACACGGAACGCCAGCACGGGATCAGGAATTACATAAAAACATGAGTTCGTGCCTCACTCGTACCCTGGTTTGTTTGCAGTCGTGTTATTACGTTTTCGTGAGTCAAGATACCTGACTGTTGCACATGTGTCATACTTATCAACTTGTCGATACTGTATACCATTATTATGTTCTTATGAGTTGCTGTGAGTTGAACTTGCCTAGTTACAGTGGTCTGTCTTGTGTTCTTACGAGTGATGCGAGTTAAACCTGCCTAGTATGAACCAGTAGGCCTGCTGCAGTGCTTTTTTGTGTGTGTTCTCACTTCAGACTTTGCTTCTAGCTATTCTGGCAACTCTGATTACATGTTCAGCAATCTCCACTAATCACAATTCCCGGACACCACTCACCTCCTCCTCCCTTACTCCTCTCACCACCATCCTCTCTCACCTCCCACCAGCTGCTCCTCGCCAGGTTGTAAGAAGGGATCATCTTCGCCCGTGAAGGGTGGAGCAACTCAACTGTTTTTTGTTGTTGTTGCTGCTACATTACCAAAGAACATCCGCCTCCCACTCGGGACGCTGCTCTCGGGGCAAACATGTGCCTGTGTATGTGTGTGTGAGAGTGTGTGACACCACGCACTCTCACTCACACAGCGAAGAGGCAAGGCCAGTTGTGAATCGACCCCTGCAGCCACATATAGGTGAGTATATATATGTCGTGCCGATTAGGTAAAACTGGCCAATTAGCAAGAACTCATCTAAAATTAAGACATTTCTAAAATTTTCTCTTATACGTTTAAAGATATATTTTTTCATTTATGTTAATGTAAGAATTTATAATTTTGTACCAAGAGAAACTTTGAAAACCTACCTAACCTTATTACAACAAGCGCAATTTAATTTAGCTAACACAACTAAATATATTTTAGATACGTTAACATTAATTTAATAATAAACAAACACAATGAAATATATTTTTTCGTTATGTTCAGAATGATTTTGGCGAAATTATTGCATAACAAATTTTCACATGTCTTATATGGCAAGGTGAGCGTTGCTATTTAAGCCAAAATCGCAAGTTTTACCTAATCGGCACGACATTATATATATATATATATATATATATATATATATATATATATATATATATATATATATATATATATATATATATATATATATTATATATATATATATATATATATATATATATATATATATATATATATTATATATATATATATATATATATATATATTATATATATATATATGTCGTGCCGATTAGGTAAAACTTGCGATTTTGGCTTAAATAGCAAGGCTCACCTTGCCATGTAAGACAAGTGAAAATTTGTGTATGCAATAATTTCGCCAAAATCATTCTGAACATAACGAAAAAATATATTTCATTGTGTTTGTTTATTATTAAATTAATGTTAACGTATCTAAAATATATTTAGTTGGGTTAGGCTAAATTAAATTGCGCTTGTTGTAATAAGGTTAGGTAGGTTTTCAAAGTTTCTCTTGGTACAAAATTATAAATTCTTACATTAACATAAATGAAAAAAATATATCTTTAAACGTATAAGAGAAAATTTTAGAAATAACTTAATTTTAGATGAGTTCTTGCTAATTGACCAGTTTTACCTAATCGGCACGACATATATATTATATATATATATATATATATATATATATGTCGTGCCGATTAGGTAAAACTTGCGATTTTGGCTTAAATAGCAACGCTCACCTTGCCATATAAGACAAGTGAAAATTTGTTTATGCAATAATTTCGCCAAAATCATTCTGAACATAACGAAAAAAATATATTTCATTGTGTTTCTTTATTATTAAATTAATGTTAACGTATCTAAAATATATTTAGTTGGGTTAGGCTAAATTAAATTGCGCTTGTTGTAATAAGGTTAGGTAGGTTTTCAAAGTTTCTCTTGGTACAAAATTATAAATTCTTACATTAACATAAATTAAAAAAATATATCTTTAAACGTATAAGAGAAAATTTTAGAAAGGACTTAATTTTAAATGAGTTCTTGCTAATTGACCAGTTTTACCTAATCGGCGACATATATATATATATATATATATATATATATATATATATATATATATATATATATATATATATATATATGCAAAAAGATCACAGTAAACAGGTGATATCAAAATATGCAAGAAAACCACTATGAAAAAATAGAAGAATTCAAGCGCTAGACTACTCACATTATCAAGGATAATGTGAGTAATGAGATAATGTGAGTAGTCACGAAGCGCTTGGAATTCTTCTATTTTTTCATAGTGGTTTTCTTGCATATATATATATATATATATATATATATATATATATATATATATATATATATATATATATATATATATATATTATTGTACCACGAACAAGTGGTATTGATCAATAACAACACTGCGACTAGCCAAGGACTCGAACCCATATTGTTTTAGCCCGCCTCATGGTGAACGAAAACCACATGACGCTCTAACCTACAGAACCACCAAACCTGTGATTTTCGCTCACCATGAGGCGGGTCAAAACAACATGGGTTCGAGTCCTTGGTTAGTCACAGTGTTGTTATTGATATATATATATATATATACATACACATACAAGTACACACAATATACTTACATTTGAGAGTGCACGGAAGGCAGAAAGTGAGACAGTGGTGGAGGTGTTGTACACCAGCTCAGGTAAAGATTCACAAACTGTCTACTCTTAAGAGAGGAAACTCTGAGGTCCCACTGGACCATTGTCAAGTTTGCACCAGTTAAGTTTGTAGGTAAGACACTTGTGCAACAATTATCTTTGTAGGTAAGATACTTGTGCAACAATTATCTTTGTAGGTAAGACACTTGTGCAACAATTATCTTTGTAGGTAAGATACTTGTGCAACTGTTAAGTTTGTAGGTAAGACACTTGTGCACCAGTTAAGTTTGTAGGTAAGACACTTGTGCACCAGTTAAGTTTGTAGGTAAGACACTTGTGCAACAGTTAAGTTTGTAGGTAAGACACTTGTGCAACAGTTAGGTATCTTTATTCCGAAACGTTTCGCCTACACAGTAGGCTTCTTCAGTTGAACACAGAGGAGGCAACGAAATGAGTGAAGATGGAGAGACCATGCAATCAGTCCATCATCCTCGAAGTAGTAGTTTTGAGGTGATCAGTCCCTCAGCCTGCAGAAGAGTTCTGCTCCATAATCCGGAACAATATGAAGCTGAAGTATCAGAGTGGAGACTTACTGGCACACACACGAGGCGCAGAAAATCTTGAAGACGACAGAAGAGGCGGGACTCACCAGTAGATGCGAGAATGTAATGAGAGGCAGTGTAGCAAGCTTACTTGGTATGTCCCTCTCAAATCTAACCTTTCTCACTCGTAACTAGTGGTTAGGCAATACTGTTGTCGAGGATGTCCCTTGTACTGTGTTACAGTGTCTGACAGTATGAATATAACAATGGTATATAATACCGACAAGTAGGTTTCTTCAGTCGAATACAGAGGCAGCAGAAGCAGCAGAGATGTAAAGATGATGTAATCAGGTGGTCAGTCCCTCAGCCTGGAGAAAGGTTCTAACTCTTGTACCTGTTCTGCCATTTCTCAATTCTAGGCTGATACTCAGACGATTCCTCAAGTAACTCAACAACCGGTCTATGTGAAGAATTAGACACGTGTGCAACATCTGGGTATCTTTAGCTGTATACGTTTCGCCAACCAGTGACTTTGTCAATACAAGGACATTATGTGAAGAACGTAGAATTATATAAAAAAGATACCCAGATGTTGCACATGTGTCTAATTCTTCATTTTGTCGATATTGTATACCATTTATATATAACCGGCCTCTGTAATCAATGTTCTTCCAATAATCCAGGACGACTCTTCTATCAAGCTCATCTACTGCATGATTCATGCAGGTCGTCTCAACGACCTACCTAGCTTCAAGTTTCATGATAAAAAATAGACACATGTGCAACATCTGGGTATCTTTATTGTAGACGTTTCGCCCTCCAGTGGATTTATCAATACAAATTCTAGGACAAAACTTGAAGACAGTAGAACTATATACAGAAGATGAGGTAATCAGTCCCTCAGCCTTGGAGTTGGTGTGTTCAGCACCGTAGGTGTGGAGATTTAAGCGCCAGCCTCCTTGCCTGTTCTTCAGAATCTCCACACCTACGGTGCTGAACACATCAACTCCAAGACTGAGGGACTGATTACCTCATCTTGTCGGTATTGTATACCATTCATGAACAAGTTCCATGATATGGCACCATCCACAAACATGCTAAAAATCCTTCCCAATACAGGAGGCACCATCGTCACAACGGATCCTCCAGTCACTGCCACGCAAGACACTCCAGTCCGACCAAAAGTATAAGTATCAGGAGTCCAAAAGTTATTTTACAGCTTTCGAGATTTGTATATTACACGTAAATTTATTTTATTTCCTTGTCTTCTTAGAAATTCTACCCAAACAGATTCTGTATGTATATGGTATATAATACCGAAAATATGAGGTAATCAGTCCCTCAGTCTTGGAGTTGGTGTTCAGCATCGTAGGTGTGGAGATTCTGAAGAACAGGCAAGGAGGCTGGCACTTAAATCTCCACACCATCGATATTTTAACGGTTTTTATGCAACAAATTATATTTTCTCGGACAAATTGCACCACCACATCCCCCTTTCCGTTATTTCTATCTACACGGAACAACTTAAACCCTTGAACCTGCCTCGGCTTTATAAATTAAACAAAGTCTCAGTTATTGCAATAACATGCAACCAGATTCAATTCGTTCATTTATTTCTGGTACTTCTACTATTTGTATAAAATATTTAAAAAATATTTTTCGTCTGTGTCTTTTCCTTTTCACAGTTTTTGTTGTAATAATCTTTTCCCGAAGTTAAATAATTTAAACATGATAATTTAAACAGCACATATTGTTGGTTTTACATTCCAGTTTTCCCCACAAAGAAAATATCACTAACTGTATCTAGCTAAAAGCCCTAACAGCCCCTCTCATTGAACTAGTCTTAGCCCCCACACCTGCCTTACGTAGGTGAACCTCATCCCTGGCATACATGTCATTTCTGCTATAGCAGAGGTCCCACTTGTCTATAAATAGTACCGCAATGTCCTTATAGTGTTTGTTCAGCCAGAAATGAACACCAGTTGCCCTGGACAACCATTTATGACCAACTCCTCTCCTTGGTATACACATGGCATAGAGGGCGCTGTCCCTTCTTCCTGCTTGACTACAACCTAACGTTACTGGACAAGTGTAGGTGAGTGGTTTAAGGCGTCAGGCTGCATGATGATACATGAACTGCCTCAGTTCACCTCACACTGCTGCATGATGATTAATGAACTGCCTCAGTTCACCTCACACTGCTGCATGATGATAAATGAACTGCCTCAGTTCACCTCACACTGCTGCATGATGATACATGAACTGCCTCAGTTCACCTCACACTGCTGCATGATGATAAATGAACTGCCTCAGTTCACCTCACACTGCTGCATGATGATAAATGAACTGCCTCAGTTCACCTCACACTGCTGCATGATGATTAATGAACTGCCTCAGTTCACCTCACACTGCTGCATGATGATAAATGAACTGCCTCAGTTCACTCACACTGCTGCATGATGATAAATGAACTGCCTCAGTTCACCTCACACTGCTGCATGATGATAAATGAACTGCCTCAGTTCACCTCACACTGCTGCATGATGATAAATGAACTGCCTCAGTTCACCTCACACTGCTGCATGATGATAAATGAACTGCCTCAGTTCACCTCACACTGCTGGGGTTGATAGGTCAACCATTTCCTTACACTGGTTAACTGAATTATTTAAAACCTAAAATAGGGGCTCAGGCTGGTTAATAGGGTTTGAAGCCTATCATCTATACTAGGGTCATTAAGAACATAAGAAAGAAGGAGCACTGCGACAGGCCTGCTGGCCCAAACTAGTCAGGTCCAAGTCACATCCACTTAATAATAATAATAAAATTATTATTAATCTTAATTTCTACAAGCACATGTATACAGGCCTAGCTGACCTCATTGGCATGCTATATAGAAAGCCCCTTGTTATGCAGAGCATTTCGGGCAAATTAGGTCAATTTTGTTCCCAGGATGCGACCCACACCAGTCGATTAACACCCAGGTACCCATTTTACTGATAGGTGAACAAAGACAGCTGGTTGTAACATCGCCTTTTCAACACCTAACAAAAATGTGTTAATCCCTAAAATAGGAATTCAAGTAAATTCTCGATGTACACAATACAATACATACACTAAGAAACATACATTTCAGTGTGTATATATTCTGCGCTAGACTCCTCAGTGTCACTCGTGTATTTCTTTGTCCAGTGTGACATCTAGTTACGCCTTTAGAGACCCACATATAAATCTGCTCTGAGACCTCAGCTCAGGTAGTTGGCTGGTGGGTCAGGGGTTTGAAGCATCATGCGGTGGAGTCACGTGTGTAAGGTGTCTTTCATCCCCGACGTACATAAGTAAACAAGTGTACACACACACACACACACAAGAAATTAGAGAAAGTGCAAAGGTTTGCAACAAGACTAGTCCCAGAGCTAAGGGGATTGTTCTACGAAGAAAGGTTAAGGGAAATCGGCCTGACGACACTAGAGGACAGAAGGGTTAGGGGAGACATGATAACGACATATAAAATACTGCGAGGAATAGATAAGGTTGACAGAGACAAGATGTTCCAGAGAGGGAACACAGAAACAAGGGGTCACAATTGGAAGTTGAAGACTCCTATGAGTCAAAGGGATGTTAGGAAGTATTTCTTCAGTCATAGAGTTGTCAGGAAGTGGAATAGCCTAGAAAGCGACGTAGTGGAGGCAGGAACCATACATAGTTTTAAGACGAGGTTTGATAAAGCTCATGGAGGTGAGTACACATCTCGGCCATACAAGGGACATAAAGACTTTTCTGGGGATTAATAAAAAACGGAATACAGAGTGCTGACGGTCATCTTATTCGGTTCTGCAACTGACATCATCACCCGCAGCGGCTGCAAAAAAAATCCTCAGATCAACTCCTCAGAAGGTGCTAGAAACACATACACTTGATCCAGACACTCATCCATGAAGATCCCAGCATGCACCACCACTCTCTTAACATACACTCAACACACACTTTCGCAAATCTAATTGGCTCAAACCAGCTTCATGCCGGTAATGTCATTGCTTGCCTTTACAACTTTTTACAGCTACATCACCAAAAAACCGGAAAACCCTGCCTTTCGGATTCCCCTCAACACCTCATCTGTCAAAAGATAAACAATGACTTTACAGAAGGGCATTAACTGCAATAGTCCTCTGCAAGATAGTCATATAGTAAGGATCGAGTTCCTGCAAATGGTTAAGCATCGTACACTGTGCCATTTCGGAATTTACAATCGTTTCACAATACATATTTCCACATTTCTTTAAAGGTCTCTTTCCCTGAGTTGAGGATTCTACTACCCGAATCTTCATGTCTAGTCTACTACCTGAGAACCAAAATCTTGGATTCATTCACATTCACCTTCATCTTTGTTGACCTCCCCCACCCCCCACATCTTCCAGTCTAGCGTGTGAATTCACCAACATTACCGTCCCTTTGGGATGGAGGTAAGTCGTATAAAATACCGACACGCTATAAACTACAGACAATAAGATTTAGACTTTCGGAGAGGCTAACTTCAAGGCAACATTTCAGTGATTCTCTCAACACAGCTTTCCAGTCCTACCTCTCCGTTATATCATTGCCCTAAAAACTTTACCAGAAGACAGTAACTTCAGAGTCACCACTGCCGACAAAGGAGGTTGTGTCGTTATCTTGAACGCTAACGACTCCAGGAACAAAATGCTTAATATACTAAAGGGCCCAGATACCTACCAAACATTTAAAACAAGCCAAGTGGACAAGACTTTTCCACTTTCTAAAGGACTCAGAACAAGGGAAGAAACTTCTTCACATCATCTCCAGCAACACCAGACCTGCCATAATGTACGATTTGCCAAAGACTCACAAACCAAGAATTCCATTGAGACCCATCTCCTTTGAAATAGGCAGTACCCCCTCCAACTATCATAGATTCTAGCACAACACCTATCTAAACTTTTGAGCACAATCAGATGAGCACATCCAAAACACCGATGATTTCCTCTACTGCGTTCTCAACGTTAATGTTAGGAACAAGAAGCTTTCCAGCATAGACCTGACATCATATTTAGCAAGGTGTCCACAGCACAACCCATCGATCTCATACGCCGAAAAATTTACAACTTCCAGCCAGCGATTTTATTAACCTCGAGACTCTCACACCAAAACTCCCCCAATCATTTAGTTAATCACAGACGCACGACTCATCACCAAGGAGGACTGCAGCAGGTCTACTGGCCCATGCTACACACATCTTTCTCATAAATAGTTTAAAAATTCATTTATAAAAAAAATTGTCAGACACAGCAACATCTTGAGATCTTGGTGTAGAGAATTTTTTCTACACTTTTTTAACCTATAGGCCTGACCTACCGATGAATGATGCCAGTAACCATAGAGATGGACGAATGAGGAGCCACTAACAACACAGATGGATGACTGACGTCTGCTTTCCCCTGTGAATGTTATTATTGGTGACGCCGCTTACTACTGCTTCACTTGTCTGCACTATAAGCCCCTCCCCGCGCAGTATTGTATTTTTTTTCAAGATTGATAGACGGAACACATCGACTCCAGGCTGATTACCTCAAACTCCTCTTCATCTTCCACCGTTCTTCTCTGTGCTGGACACAAAAGCCACTGACTGGCTAAATGTTTCCAAAATAAAGATACTCAAATGTTGCACAAGTGTCTTATTTATCATCTTCTCAAATCCAACAACTTCTCAGTGTCGTGTCTGTGGCATCCCCTCCGAGCACCCCCTTCCCTCCCTGTCACCATAACACTAATGCAGTTGATCATCACAATAGTTCAGTAATCTGCACCTCATTGAAATGGACATTTTACATTCACCCATGGTCCCACGGTCACACTTCCCCTACAGTTGTGTGCAGACCGTCAAGACATTAGTGCTCGGCTCCGTGGAGCACTGTGGACGTGTCCCGCGCCACCTGTCATCACTTCTTTCGGAAAAACACGTTCACGAACGGTGTGACATAAATCCAGTTCGACTGTGCTTCTTACCCTTTCCCTACCATATGTATGTCTTTGCGCTACATCTGCCCCTCAACACAGTCTTCCAGACGAACATCAAGGAGCATTTCACACAACGCAGGGAAATCATGCTATGGCCGGTGATACTCTAAAAAAACAGACCAGATCCTTATCAAAATTACTTTTTTACTCTCACATCGGCGTTTGCTGGTGCACAACCAACATTACAACTCATTCATGCGGATGAAACGACAATCGCTTTCACTTTTGCATCGACAATAAACAAACGGGTATAACGACCCTTTAAAGTGAATCGTAGACAGGACAAATGACACATATCCTGAGATCTTCACATCTCTTACATCCTTCAAGTTGTGTTCCTGCAGAAACGTCACCTCCACCCCAGATCTGCTGAGCATACCAATCACGCATGCTTTGACATCAAAAAAGTTCCATAACGTTTAGTGTGGGTAACTGAAGGTCTGGTAAAGGAAGGTCTCCTCCAAAGTCGACTTTCATCTTCATCAACACCCTCTTTACTGTCTTTGCGAGGCACAGTCCCGATGACCTTGGCTCCTGGAAGAGGTTCATCTTGAAGAATAAAATGGCACAATAACTGTGACTGGAATACACAAATAACCTCTCATAGGAGAAAGAAACTTGTGAAGACGTTTCGGTCCGACTTGGACGATTAACTAGACACTGTAGCACCCAAAACCCTCCTGGCCATCATTGTATGATAGTATGATAAGTGGTCTAGTATGATAGTATGATAATAAGTGGTCTAGTATGATAGTATTATGATAAGTGGTCTTGTATGATATTATGGTGACAAGTGGTCTAGTATGATAGTATGATAAGTGGTCTTTTATGATAGTATGACAATAAGTGGTCTAGTATGATAGTATGATAATAAGTGGTCTAGTATGATAGTATGATGATAAGTGGTCTTGTATGATATTATGATGACAAGTGGTCTAGTATGATAGTATGATAAGTGGTCTTGTATGATAGTATGATGATAAGTGATCTTGTATGATATTATGATGACAAGTGGTTTAGTATGATAGTATGATGATAAGTGGTCTTGTATGATAGTATGATAAGTGGTCTAGTATGATAATATGATGATAAATGGTCTTGTACGAAAGTATGATGATAAGTGGTCTTGGTTAATAGTATGGTGAATGCTTCTGGATGATAGTATCATGATAAAGGATCCTCCTTTATAGTATAATGATAAATGGTCTTGGATGAGTGTATGACGGATGGTCGTGCATGATATTATGATGATAAATGGAATTTAACGATAGAATGATGACTGGTGTTGTGTAACTGCATGATGGTCCCCGGGATGGGCGGGGTCGATCTCCCAAGTCTCTCAAATTCTGGCGGAGTTCATTATATTATCTTCGGGTTGCTTGCCGACGCTGCGAAGTTATTAAGGACGTTTTACTAGCTACCTAGAGGGTGTTTCGGGAATTAACGCTCCCACGGCCTGGTCCATGGCTAGCCATCATGGTGGATCAGCACCTCATCACTCAGGCTCATATTGCCGGCCACACGCAGTCCAGCATACGAACCACAGCCCGGCTGGTTAGGTATTTGTCCAGTTGTCTCTTGAAGACAGCCAGGGGTCTATTGGTTATCCCCTTTATGTATGCGGGAGGCAGTTGAACAGTCTTAGGCCCCTAACACTTATTGTAATATCTTATAGTGTACTCTCTGTACTCCTGCTTTTCACTGCACTGGGAGTATGTTGCACTGCCTGCTGAGTCTTTTGCCTTCGTAGGGAGTGATTTCCGTGTGCAGAGTTGGGACCAGTCCCTCTAGGATTTTCAAGGTGTAAATTATGATGTATTTTCATTGCCTGAGTTCCAAGGATTATAGGTCAAGGGACTTTCAACGGTCGCAGTAGATGCTTGACAGTACTTATACGTGCAGTGAAAGTTTTCCGTACATTCTACAGATCTGCAATTTCACCTGCCTTGCACGGGGTTGTTAGTGTGCAGCAGTATTCCAGCACAGAGAGAACAAGTAACTCAAAGAGGATCACTGGTTTTGGCATCCCTTGTTTTGAAGGTTCTCATTATCCATTCTATTATTTTCCTAGCAGCTGTGATAATGACATTGGCGTGATCTTCGAAAGTGAGATCCTCTGACATTATCACTCCTGAATCCTTCACATTAGTTTTCTGCTATATTGTGAGGTTAGACTCCCAGCTAGTCTTTATTTCCCCAAGTTTTCCGTAGCGGAATAATTGAAACTTAACCCACACATTTAAAGGGCAAATTTGATTACACACTCCAAAGGCAAGTTAGGTCACATCCCAGGTAAATTCCTAAATTGGGTCACTCAGGTCAAGGAAAATGGAGTTGGGTCACACTCCAGGTCAAGTTGGGTCCACACCCCCAGGTCATTGGCACATTCCAGGTCACGTTGTCACACTCCCAGGTACGTTGTCACACTTTTCATGCACGTCACACACTCCAGATGAATTTTATTATAGTTTCGACTAAGACTTTTACATTACTTTTTTAATAGACAAGTCACAACTAGTTAATTTTGTTATATTCACTGGGAAGCGCTAAACCCGTCAGCGTAGGATAAGAGGGATGAGGAAGTGGGTTGATTGCTTTTTAATCATGGAGACAGTGTGTCTCTGATTCCGGGGAGCAACATTACTACAGTCGCAGTCTAACCCTGACACTTTAACTTGCAAAACACATAGGCAACAGTTAGGCAGCTTTATTCCGAAACGTTTCGTCTACACAGTAGGCTTCTTCAGTCGAGTACAGAAAGTAGGCAGGAGCGGTAGAGATGTGAAGACGATGTAATCAGTCCATCCCCCTTGAAGACGTAGATTTGAGGTTGTCAGTCCCTCAGCCTGGAGAAGAGTTCTGTTCCATGGTTTGGAACGATATGTTCCAGACTGAGGGACTGACCACTTCAAATACTATTTTCTCCAAGTATGATGGACTGATTACATCATCTTTGCTTCGCTGCTACTCCTGCTGACTCTGTATTTGACAGTATAAGCTTACTGTGTGGGCGAAACGTTCCAACAATAAAGATACCCAACTGTTACACATGTGTCTTAATAACTATAACAAGTAATTGACCTCGGAGGGTGAGGGCCTGATTATTAATTCAGACACAAGTCTGTTGGAATCTGACACAAATCTGTGGGAATCAGACACAAATCTGTGGGAATCAGACACAAATCTGTGGGAATCAGACACAAATCTGTGGGAATCAGACACAAATCTGTGGGAATCAGACACAAATCTGTGGGAATCAGACACAAATCTGTGGGAATCAGACACAAATCTGTGGGAATCAGACACAAATCTGTGGGAATCAGACACAAATCTGTGGGAATCAGACACAAATCTGTGGGAATCAGACACAAATCTGTGGGAATCAGACACAAATCTGTGGGAATCAGACACAAATCTGTGGGAATCAGACACAAATCTGTGGGAATCAGACACAAATCTGTGGGAATCAGACACAAATCTGTGGGAATCAGACACAAATCTGTGGGAATCAGACACAAATCTGTGGGAATCAGACACAAATCTGTGGGAATCAGACACAAATCTGTGGGAATCAGACACAAATCTGTGGGAATCAGACACAAATCTGTGGGAATCAGACACAACTCTGTGGGAATCAGACACAAATCTGTGGGAATCAGACACAAATCTGTGGGAATCAGACACAAATCTGTGGGAATCAGACACAAATCTGTGGGAATCAGACACAAATATGTGGGAATCAGACACAAATCTGTGGGAATCAGACACAAATCTGTGGGAATCAGACACAAATCTGTGGGAATCAGACACAAATATGTGGGAATCAGACACAAGTCTGTGGGCATCAGACACAAGTCTGTGGGCATCAGACATAAATCTGTGGGCATCAGACACAAGTCTGTGGGAATCAGACACAAATCTGTGGGAATCAGACACAAATCTGTGGGAATCAGACACAAATATGTGGGAATCAGACACAAGTCTGTGGGCATCAGACACAAGTCTGTGGGCATCAGACATAAATCTGTGGGCATCAGACACAAGTCTGTGGGAATCAGACACATGGATTAAAATGGTCACCAAAGACGAAATGTCTCGCCAGTAAATGTCTTGATTGCGCTTGTGTCTTATTCCCACAACTTGTTGGCATTAACCTGTCTCTGTACAGCCAACTGTCACTTGCCGCTGCACTGTTGGGTTGACGGAGGGCCACAATGATGGGTTGTGAGCTAATTAAACTCTTTGCAGGAAAGAAGAGATCACTATCCTTTCTGGGAAACGTGTAATACCTGGAGGCGTAGAGGCGAGTGGGAGACATTGTTGACCTTCTTGGTAAATACTCTGAGCCATCTTTGTTTTGGTCTTGTGTTGAAGCTTTATACTTCACTTGAAGAAGTCTTTACCTTTTGTGGAGGCAGTGATGGGCGCCCACCTGTTGCGGAGGCAGTGATGGACCCCATAACTGTTGAGGCAGTGTTGGGCGCCCACCTGTTGTGGAGGCAGTGATGGGCGCCCACTTGTTGCGGAGGCAGTGATGGACCCCCAACTGTTGTGGAGGCAGTGTTGGGCGCCCACCTGTTGTGGAGGCAGTGATGGGCGCTCACCTGTTGTGGAGGCAGTGATGGGCGCTCACCTGTTGTGGAGGCAGTGATGGGCGCCCACTTGTTGTGGAGGCAGTGTTGGACCCCCAACTGTTGTGGAGGCAGTGTTGGGCGCCCACCTGTTGCGGAGACAGTGATGGACCCCCAACTGTTGTGGAGGCAGTGTTGGGCGCCCACCTGTTGTGGAGGCAGTGATGGGTCCCCAACTGTTGTGGAGGCAGTGTTGGCCTCCCACCTGTTGTGGAGGCAGTGAGGGGCCCCCAACTGCTGTGGAGGCAGTGATGGGCGCCCACCTGTTGTGGAGGCAGTGATGGGCCCCAACTATTGAGGAAGCAGTGATGGGCGCCCACCTGTTGTGGAGGCAGTGTTGGGCGCCCACCTGTTGTGGAAGCAGTGATGGGCGACCACCTGCTGTGGAGGCAGTGGTGAGCGCCCACCTGTTGTGGAGGCAGTGGTGAGCACCTACCCGTTGTGGAGGCAGTGGTGAGCGCCCATCTGTTGTGGAGGCAGTGGTGAGCGCCCACCTGCTGTGGAGGCAGTGATGAGCGCCCACCTGTTGTGGAGGCAGTGGTGAACGCCCACCTGTTGTGAAGACAATGTAGTGTACTCTGTTGTTGTTGTGAAGACAATGTGATGTTCCAGCCAGGGTATTACGACTTTTATTCTTCAGAGGTCTGATGTGTGCACGATATATAATTCGTGCAGTTGAGACACTAACTTATAAATGGAGACAAAGTCCTAAGGGCTTGAAGCCTCTTACTGTCATTGCAATAAAGTCTGGTTGCAGACAATTGAACGTCAGTTTCAACGTATCTGAATCTGGCTGCATATTGGATCTCTACTAGTAGCGAACTTGTCGACAATAGTGACGAAGAGAGACATTTTGCTATTATTTGGGTAACGTTTCGCCCGGTTAGATCTTTTTCAGCACGATGAATGAGACACATGTGAAACACATGAGTTTCTTTATTACGAAGACGTTTCGTCAATCATCGACTTTTCATTTGAATACATAAATTATATACCTGAAACAGTGGAAGATGAGGTAATAAGTAATCACTGATACGAGTTCATCAACTTATCGGTATCGAACTTAAATTAAGTTGAAATAAACAACTGTCAATCAATAAACAGAAGGATGAACGAAGGGCTCGAATCGCTGTTGGTTTTGTTTACCATTAATGTAATAATATTGATGAAGATAGTTGTCTTCAGTGTGTCTTTCCTTCATGGTTGCAACATGAGGTTCATCATGTAACTGCATCTTACTCACAACTTCTCCACGACGGGGAAAGGCGATGATTTAATAGATTTCTCAGCCGATTCTTAGTAAAGAATTGGGTACCTCAGAAATGTGCTGCTACAAAGCTTTACGATTGTAACATAGTGGAAACAAAAGCTAGCTATATTTCCATCACGGAGGATGGATTTTGTACATAAGATAAAGAAATTCATCAGTCTAAGCTAGGAGACTTTTGTAAAGTGCTGAGGATATCGTCCAGCAACATTCCACTAATGTTTCAGCAGCTACGGTAACTTTTAAGTATTCTTTCTTCAGATGATTAAACTTTGTGTTCGTCACGTAGCTATTAATTTTTTTTAATATGTTGAGCGTTGGCATATCCCGTGGCATGAATCATGGTGGCACAAGCGCCTGTTATCTTTGTGCTAGGTGATAAGAGAAATGTACGTAATACAGTCGTATCAGCAGCAACACCAGACTACACTAGAATTAATCTTCACAAAGAGGACACATTAAGAAAAATATTCCATCGACTGCGTAGCCTTCAGGCCAGAGCTGCCAGTTTATGTCATTTCACTTAACTATACGTTAAAGTAGGTTAACTTAACCAAAATTAACCTATCATAGCAAATATTAAATTTCTACACAGGTTTAGATCGGGAAGAAATCAACGAACTCTTTTGCGTCCTATCAGAGACTAGTATGAGCGCAGCACATCAGTCAAGGTCTGTGTAGAAAGTAAAAGAAACGGGAAGTGTCGGACTATACAAACTTAGCCAGAGATTGTCATTAAAATACACACAGTAATGGAGGAAACAGAGGTTTAGGAAGACTCTTAAACGTAACTCTCATTGGCTCTGTTGGCAACGCTCTCTCCTCACACACCGAGTGTCCGTGGTTCAATTTCCGGCACGGGTGGAAACGTTGGGCATGTTTCCTTACACCTGCTGTCTCTGTTCACCTAGTAGTAAGTAGGTACCTGGGTGTTAGTCGACTGGTGTGGGTCGCATCCTGGGGGAAAGGATTGAAGGACCATATTGAAAATAAGTAAGACAGTCCTCGATGACGCACTGACTTTCTAGGGTTATCCTGGGTGGTTAACTTATAGGTTGGGAAGTATGAAAACCCAACTTGCATGTTATTCTCCATAAAATGTATTTTTGTTAATACTTTTGGGTGTCTGGAACGGATTAATTGGATTTACATTATTTCTTATGGGAAATATTATCAAAAATACATTTTATGGATAAACACACAACCCGCACATATAAAAAGAGGAGCTTACGACGACGTTTCGGTCCGACTTGGACCATTTACAGTCACATTAACACACAGGTGGAGGGGTATTTATTATTACCCCACTTTCTTGTGCCCTCCCTGTCTGCCTGTCTATAAATACCCCTTCCCCTGTCCTGTGATTTGTAAATGGTCCAAGTCGGCCGAAACGTCGTCAAGCTCCTCTCTTTATATGTGCGGGTTGTGTGTTATTGTACCAGTCACGGTATTGTGCCTTTTTGTTACATTTTATGGAGAATAACTGTGGTTTTATATGCAAGCTGGGCAGTATGAAAACCGGGGTCTCACTTAATGAAAATATGAAGCTAGACTCATGAATAAAATACCTTGACATATCACACTGGTTATTATACTCCCTGTCTCTATATTACTAAGTAAGTAGATAGACATAGTGGAAAGTCATGTAGTTGATGGACATTAATTTCCATTTGAGGACTTGTGAGTGCCTCTTCTGATTCGCTTCAGATCATCAGTGTTAATATTAAACTGCAATACTGCGCAAACTCAAGCTATACTCTGCACTATACCAGTCACTTGCATTGAGGTATGCAATACACTGAGGTTATGCAATACACTGAGGTTATGCAATACAGGAATGCTTCTCTCTGATCGTTTAGCGACGGTAATAAATCTAATATGTTCAGTAATTATAACGACATGTTCACTCGCTGATTAAATGGTGCTCAGCAAATTCGCCCCTTTGTGAAAAATCAAAAACCCGTGGTGCAGATGCAGAACATCCAGACCATGGGAAAACCTGGGTAACCACAACCACTCCAGAGGTTTTTTTTTTTTTAGCGCCAGGAAAGAAAAAAAGCTGGCAGGAAATGACAGAAATCGTTCACCAACTCCGACCATTTCTGGAGCGGGAAAAAAAAAGACCCCCCTTCCATACCACCAATACGACGACATTCATCTTTGTAAATATACAGGGTCTAAAGCCAGCAACGAACAACAAAATACCTTTCATCCGTGGACTGCTTACAGAGTCAAACGCAATGTTCGCGGTTTTCACAGACCCACATAAAGGATCACATTGACAATGAAATATGGATCCTGGGTTATAACCTATACAGATGCGACAGAGTGAACAGGCAAAAAGGGGAGGGGGAGGGGAGGTAGAGGGGTGAGAGGGAGGGGGAAGGGGGAGGGTAGGGGTAGGGGTAGGGGGAGGGGAGGGGGAGGGGAGGGGAAGGGTTAGGGTGATGGGGTAGGGGAGGGAGGGGAGGGTAGAGGGTGAGAGGGAGGGAGGGGTTAGGGGATGGGGTAGGGGAGGGGAGGGGGAGGGGAAGGGTTGACCTGACGTCACAGAGTCACTGATATGCTCGGAACTACTAAATGCTTCAAATGTTTACCTGAGTTTACCTGGGAGAGTTCGAGGTCAAGCCGCGGCCCGGTCTGTGACCAGGCCTCATGTTGTAGTTAAAGTTTTGGCAGCAAAGATCGAGAACCAAAACCTGGTCATCGTGGTTGTATACAAGCCTCCGGATGCAACGTCCCAACAATTCCAGGAACAGCTTTTGAAAATAGACCACTGTCTGGAAAATCTTCTAATTCCTGCCCCAAACATCTTGCTCCTGGGGGATTTCAACCCAAGGCACCTAAACTGGAGGAATGTAGCAAATAATGTTGTAGCAGAGATAACACCAGGAGGCAGCTCAGATGAAAACTAGCACACACACGAGCTTGTAAATCTCTGCGCCAAATTCCCCGTAAACCAGCAAATAATAGAGCCAACTAACAATAATGATCTGATACGAAATATTACCACATCAAAAACAATATACTCAGATCACAACATAATAGACGTTCAGACATGTATCCGCGAGGCCCCAGACCAACAAAATGTGATCAGTCACGAGGGAGCCTTCACCAAATTCAACTTCAATAACAAAAACATAAGGTGGGACCAAGTCTTAAATGATATAAACTGCGAAGATAGCCTAAGCAACACGGATCCAAACCTATGTCTATAACAAATTAACTGAGGCACTCGAGGTATGTTCAAGGCATATTCCTTTAAGGAAAAGGAAGAGAAGATGTAAACTAGAAAGAAAAAGGCACTCCCTATACAGGCGAAGGCAAAGAATAACAGAGCGGCTAAAAGAGGTCAATATATATGTAATACGAAGGGAGGTACTGGTCAGATAAATAACAAACATCGAACTGAAGCTAAAGGAATCTTACAGGAGTCAAGAAACTTGGGAAGAACTAAAAGCCATTAATAAAACTGAAAGAAACCCAAAATATTTCTTTTCTTATGCCAAATCAAAGTCGAGAACAACATCCAGATGAGATGGGTCCTACACAGATGACAGCAAGGAAATAAGTGAGCTACTCAAGTCCCAATATGACCAGACTGAGTCTAAGACCTAAATTATTTTTTTATGAGAGAGACACAGAAATTGATAGACTCAAGCCTATCTGATATTATCCTGGTACCAAATTACTTCGAAAATGCGATAAATGACATGCCCATGCACTCTGCCCCAGGCACAGATTCATGAAACTCCGTTTTCCCATAGAGAACTGGGCAAGATAGCCCTTTGTCATGTGCTTTTGAGACTTCCTATCGTGTCAGGAGCATCAGTCTCAATTTCCTTCTCACGGCTGACTTAAAACAACAGACACGCTAGTTCCACACACTGGGCATTTAATACTTTAGCACAGACTCGTTTTTTTTTTTTTTTTTTTTTTTTTTTTTTTTTTTTTTTTTGACAAGAGTGGCCATGGAGTAATAGCACACAAAATGCGTGATAAAGGAATAAAAGGAAAAGTTGGTAGATGGATATTACATTATTACAATTCTGGTGGTTAAGCTTTGTAGGGGCAAAGACCAAATTCGGCCTGTTAGTTAAGATATCATATAATTATTATTAGCCCATCACCAGAACTGTAATAAGAATATATCCGGGAGCATAAAACATACTATTTTTAAACCTTTACTAGTAAATTATTATAAAATAAGCGTATAGATTTTAGTACGTTATTTTTTCTTTGGTACATAATTATCACAGTACTTTTCCTGACCCTGTCTCTTTGGTACATAATTTAAAAAAAAACATCCATTATTTCAGGTCACAATATTCTTAAGGACCCCAATGGAAATAAGTCACTCTGTCTGACTTTCATGGGTTATCCTGGGTTTTCTATACATATGCTGCTATGTATGATAATCTATGTAAATGTATTTGTGTATACCTGAATAAACTTACTTAAAGTCACACGACTACACATCAAATTACAAAGTAACAGTCATGACCCTAGTGTCCAATGTCACATGTTACTGCAATTTCCGTGTCATACATGACACTACCAAACCCAGTGTCATGACACTCCATCATCGTGTCCCATGACACTTCCTTGTCACTGTGTTATGACACTCCATCATCGTGTCCCATGACACCACATATTCTCCGTGTTCCATGACACTCCATCTCCGTGGTACATCCACGATACTGCCTTTGCTCCATGTCATAACACTACGTCTCAGTACTTCCTTACTCCGTGTCATGACACTCAGTTTCAATACTTCCTTTTCACCGCGTCATAACACTCCAGGTTACACGACACGCTTACGTTCCACACACTTCTGCAGTCTTAATTACTTTCAGTGTCACCCGACACTGTCCCATTACACAATATCAAACACGTACGCCACACCTCTGTCACATTACACAAGATCAAATACATAGAAGATTGTCATGACCATATTTCTCGTGTCACAAGACACAATATGAAATACAAAGTAACTTGTCATGATCCTCCCTGTGTCACACGACAGTCACTCTTAGTGTCACATTACATCATATCAAGCACGTACGTCACATTACACAATATCACAAAGTAACAGGATACACTCCTTACGTTCCACGACACTTCTGTCAACGACTCTCAGTATGCGGTAGTGACCAATGAGGCCAATATAAGCCTGCGAGAAACTGAAGTCAGCAGGCTGGGTAAAAGATACCCACACTGATCAGCAGACTGAGTAAGGTTCGCAGGTAACAGCCAGTGAGGAACTGAGGTCAGCAGACTGAGTGGTCCGTAACAGAAGCCATCAAGGAACTAACTTCAGCAGACTGAGTGAGAGAGACCCACTGCAAGTAACAGAAGCCTGCGAGGAACTAGCTTCAGCAGACTGAGTAACAGAAGCCTGCGAGGAACTAAGTCCAGGCAGCCAGCAGGAAAGTCCAGCTGGTGTCGTCAGGTGTACTCAGTGAAGTCGTGGTGAACTCTGAGGTCGGTTCATCAGCCACAACATTGAGTGTGATGACGTCACACTGGGTACTGCAGCCGGTAACAACCCATTAGCATCACCTCAGTGGTCAGCCAACCACCTCTCCTTTTATCCTGGTCAGTGTACGCAACAATGGATCTATAATTTCCTAGCAAATAGAACACAAAGAGTAGTTGTAAACAAAGTAAAGTCTGAGGCGGCAACGGTGAAAAGCTTTGTTCCACAAGGCACAGTACTCGCTCCCATCCTGTTCCTCATCCTCATATTTGATATAGACAGGGATATTAGTCACAGCACCGTGTCTTCCATTGCAGATGATACCCGAATTTGCATGACAGTGTCCTCCATTGAAGACACTGCAAGACTCCAGGCAGACATCAACCATATCTTTAAATGGGCCGCAGAAAACAATTTGAAGTTAAATGATGGAAAACGTGAAGAAATTAAAACTGTATCAGGGTATAAACCAAATTCCAACTACAAAATAGAGAAAAACTAATGTAAAAGATCTGGGAGAAATAATGTCAGAGGATCTCACCTTCAAAGACCACAACATTGTATCAATCGCATCTGCTAGAAAAATGACAGGATGGATAATAAGAACCTTCAAAACCAGGGATGCCAAGCCCATGATGACACTCTTCAGGTCGCTTGTTCTATCTAGGCAGGAATATTGCTGCACACTAACAGCACCTTTCAAGGCAGGTGAAATTGCTGAACTAGAAAATGTACAGAGAACCTTCACAGCACACATAACTGCGATAAAACACCTCAATTACTGGGAATGCTTAAAGTTACTCAACCTGTACTCCCTAGAATGCAGGCGGGAGAGATACATGATTATATACACTTGGAAAATCCTAGAAGGATTTGTACCAAACTTGCACACGAAAATCACTCCAATGAAAACAAAAGTCTCGGCAGACGATGCAACATCCCCCCAATGAAAAGCAGGGGTGCCACTAGCACGATAAGAGACAACACAATAAGTGTCAGGGATTCAAGCCTGTTCAACTGCCTCCCAGCATACATAAGGGGGATTATCAATAAACCCCTGGCTGTCTTCAAGAAGGCGCTGGATATACACCTACAGTAAGTACCTGACCAGCCGGGCTGTGGTTCGTACTTCGGGTTGAGTGCAACCAACAGTAACAGCCTGGTTGATCAGGCCCTGATCCACCATGAGGCCTGGTCACGACTGGGCCACTCCTTCCACCCAACCACTGGTCATCTCGCTCCCCATTACCCAATGGCAACCTCCCACCTCCGGCCACAATATGCTGCTTATCCCTCAGAGTAAACAGTCTCGCTACAAACTTCTTCAACATCAACCCAATTCACGAGATCAAACCCAGTCAATGGGAAACTAAAACTGAAGAAAAAAGTCACGTACATAAACGTCGATGGGATTTCAAATATGTCACTCTGAAGTTTTTGTGATGACTCCGCTGTCCCTGAGTAATGACTTCCGTACCCGATAACCCAAGCCTCCTAGTATTGCAAAATATGATACTGAATCCAACTCTTTTCTTATCAAATTCTTTAATTGCACACACACACACACACACATATATATATATATATATATATATATATATATATATATATATATATATGTCGTGCCGAATAGGTAAAAACTTGTGATTTCGGCTTAAATAGCAACGCTCTTCTTGCCGAATAAGGCAAGCGGAAATTTGTGATGCAATAATTTCTCAAAAATCATTCCGAACCTAACTAAAAAATGTATATTTCATTGTAGGTTGGTAGACAGCAACCACCCAGGGAGGTACTACCGTCCTGCCAAGTGAGTGTAAAACGAAATCCTGTAATTGTTTTACATGATGGTAGGATTGCTGGTGTCTTTTTTCTGTCTCATAAACATGCAAGATTTCAGGTATGTCTTGTTACTTCTACTTACACTTAGGTCACACTACACATTCATGTACAAGCATATATATATACACCCCTCTGTGTTTTCTTCTATTTTCTTACTAGTTCTTGTTCTTATTTCCTCTTATCTCCATGGGGAAATGGAACAGAATTCTTCCTCCGTAAGCCATGCGTGTCGTAAGAGTCGACTAAAATGCAGGAGCAAGGGACTAGTAACCCCTTCTCCTTTATAAATTACTAAAGTTAAAAAGAGAAACTTTTGTTTTTCTCTTTGGGCCACCCCGCCTTGGTGGGAAACGGCCGATTTGTTGAAAGAAAGATTTGTTTATCATTAAATTATTGTAAACTTATCTAAAATACATTTAGTTGGATTAGGCTAAATTAAATTGCGCTTGTTATAATAAGGTTAGGTAAGTTTTCTAAGGTACTTTTGGTACAAAATTATTAATTTTTACATTAACATAAATGAAAAAAATATATCTTTAAACGTATAAGAGAAAATTTTAGAAAGGACTTAATTTTAAATGAGTTCTTGCTTATTGACCAGTTTTACCTATTCGGCACGATATACAGTGGAACCTCGGTATTCGAACTTAATTCGTTCCAGAAGGCTATTCGAGTGCCGATCTGTTCGAGTTCCGACCGAATTTTTCCCATAAGAAATAATGTAGATTTGATTAATCCGTTTCATACCACCAAAAATACACTGACAGCGACTTTGGGGTGTATTTTCGTATGGTATTTATGATTGTATTCTCGTTTTCTTGGTCTCATTTGATAGAATGAAAGATATATTACAGAAATAAAGATGATTTTGAATGGTTTACAGATTAAAAGTACCTTGAAATTGAACTCAAAATTACTGAAATGTTCGATTTTTGCTGATGTTCAGGAAATACAATGTTGTTCAATTACGCTAATATTAGTAATAAAGGTTATCAATCTATCATATTTATTCCAACTTGATATGAGAAACATTATAGATAACCTAGAAGCACAATAAAGAAAGCGAAAATAATAATAAAAGCCATATTATATGGGGAGGCGGAGGCGGTGTTTACATCAGCGCAAACACACACTAACCAATTTTCTTTTTGGTTGGCTGTTATCACTAATCTTCTTAAGCCCCATGGTGACTTATTTTTATAAATAATATAAAAAAACACACCAAAACATGCGAAGATACACGAAATAGGTTAGTGAAGTTCAGCAGAGTTTTGTACTGAGTGACAACTGTGGGGGACTGACACACATGTTCTGGCAGGTCGTGTTTGTTTGGTCGAGTGCCAAGCAAACCGTCAACTACCGAGAGATTTTTTTTACCAAACAAAGCGTTCGTGTACCGAATTGTTCGAGTACCGAGATTCCACTGAATATAATATATATATATATATATATATATATATATATATATATATATATATATATATATATATATATATATATATATAAATATATATATATATTATTGTAACCACGAACGAGTGGTATTGATCAATAACTCACTGCACTAGCCGGGGTCGAACCATGATGCTTTGGCCCGCCTCATGGTGAGCGAAAACACATGATGCTCTAGTCCACTGAACCACACAATCCTTAAGAGTAGCGCATCCAGTAGGACTGATGTTGTACTCCTACCCAAGGACATACTGTGTAGCTTAGAGGCGTCACACCACCGTATGTCCTTGGGTAGCAGTACAACATTCAGTCCTACTGGGTGCCCTACTCTTAAGGATTGTGTGGTTCAGTGGACTAGAGCATCATGTGTTTTCGCTCATCATGACGCGGGCCAAAGCATCATGGGTTCGACCCCTGGCAAGTGCAGTAATGAAGAGCTGAATAACCAGAAGAATGAACAGTGACTCAAACCTTGCTCCATGCGAGTAACAGACTTACCACTGAACCATTCAACCACGAGGGTTTTAATATGATGATTGAGCAACCAGCACTTTTGTGTCATGATTGAATCACCTACCACCCACTGTGACACTACTGTCTCATCCGTCATCCACTGTGACACTACTGTCTCATCCGTCATCCACTGTGACACTACTGTCTCATCCGTCACCCACTGTGACACTACTGTCTCATCCGTCACCCACTGTGACACTACTGTCCCATCCGTCATCCACTGTGACACTACTGTCTCATCCGTCACACACTGTGACACTACTGTCTCATCCGTCACACACTGTGACACTACTGTCTCATCCGTCACCCACTGTGACACTACTGTCTCATCCGTCACCCACTGTGACACTACTGTCTCATCCGTCACCCACTGTGACACTACTGTCTCATCCGTCACCCACTGTGACACTACTGTCTCATCCGTCACACACTGTGACACTACTGTCTCATCCGTCACACACTGTGACACTACTGTCTCATCCGTCACCCACTGTGACACTACTGTCTCATCCGTCACCCACTGTGACACTACTGTCTCATCCGTCACCCACTGTGACACTACTGTCTCATCCGTCACCCACTGTGACACTACTGTCTCATCCGTCACCCACTGTGACACTACTGTCTCATCCGTCACACACTGTGACACTACTGTCTCATCCGTCACCACTGTGACACTACTGTCTCATCTGTCACACACTGTGACACTACTGTCTCATCCGTCACACACTGTGACACTACTGTCTCATCCGTCACACACTGTGACATTACTGTTTCATCCGTCACCCACTGTGACACTCTGTCTCATCCATCAACACTGTGACACTACTGTCTCATCCGTACACACTGTGACACTACTGTCTCATCCGTCAACACTGTGACACTACTGTCTCATCCGTCACACACTGTGACACTACTGTCTCATCCGTCACACACTGTGACACTACTGTCTCATCCGTCACACACTGTGACACTACTGTCTCATCCGTCACACACTGTGACACTCTGTCTCATCCGTCACACACTGTGACACTACTGTCTCATCCGTCACCCACTGTGACACTACTGTCTCATCCGTCACCCACTGTGACACTACTGTCTCATCCGTCACCCACTGTGACACTACTGTCTCATCCGTCACACACTGTGACACTACTGTCTCATCCGTCACCCACTGTGACACTACTGTCTCATCCGTCACACACTGTGACACTACTGTCTCATCCGTCACACACTGTGACACTACTGTCTCATCTGTCACACACTGTGACACTACTGTCTCATCCGTCACCCACTGTGACACTACTGTCTCATCCATCACACACTGTGACACTACTGTCTCATCCGTCACACACTGTGACACTACTGTCTCATCCGTCACACACTGTGACACTACTGTCTCATCCGTCACACACTGTGACACTACTGTCTCATCCGTCACCACTGTGACACTACTGTCTCATCCGTCACACACTGTGACACTACTGTCTCATCCGTCACACACTGTGACACTACTGTCTCATCCGTCACACACTGTGACACTACTGTCTCATCCGTCACACACTGTGACACTACTGTCTCATCCGTCACCACTGTGACACTACTGTCTCATCCGTCACCACTGTGACACTACTGTCTCATCCGTCACACACTGTGACACTACTGTCTCATCCGTCACCACTGTGACACTACTGTCTCATCCGTCACCACTGTGACACTACTGTCTCATCCGTCACACACTGTGACACTACTGTCTCATCCGTCACACACTGTGACACTACTGTCTCATCCGTCACACACTGTGACACTACTGTCTCATCCGTCACACACTGTGACACTACTGTCTCATCCGTCACACACTGTGACACTACTATCTCATCCGTCACACACTGTGACACTACTGTCTCATCCGTCACACACTGTGACACTACTGTCTCATCCGTCACACACTGTGACACTACTGTCTCATCCGTCACACACTGTGACACTACTGTCTCATCCCACACTACCTCACCTTTCATGGCACGTCTATTTTAATATCTCTCAAAGAGAGAGAGAGAGAGAGAGAGAGAGAGAGAGAGAGAGAGAGGAGAGAGAGAGAGAGAGAGAGAGAGCATCCCAGTTAATGCAAGTCATAGTCTGGCAAATTTGCGGAAACAAATTTGGTTGGAAACATCCATTTTTTCGGAGATTATATCACAATCGATTTTTAAGGACTGAAAAACGGCCATGTTACTAACAACACACACGGAATGAAAAGGGAGATTAGTGCAGTGTTTCCTTCAGGGTTTAGAAGCGGATTCAACATCCGTGAGTGGGTATCGCTGGACGCACTGGCAAGATCATTAACGCACTGCATGAAAACAATAGGTGACAGACCAGAGTTGTGTGGAACACCACTTGATGAAAGAAGCAGGTGTGTGTGTGTGTGTGTGTGTGTGTGTGTGTGTGTGGTTGTGTGTGTGTAGTTAGTAATAGTTATAGTTGTCAAAGGCACTTGTCAATGGACACTTGGCCTGTTGTGTGTGGTGTTGTGTGTGTGTGTGTGCACTCACCTAGTTGTGGTTGCAGGGGTCGAGTCATAGCTCCTGGCTCCGCCTCTTCACTGGTCACTACTAGGTCACTCTTTATCATAACTCTTCTTAAAGCTATGTATGGATCCTGCCTCCACTACATCACTTTCCAGACTATTCCACTTCCCGACAACTCTGTGACTGAAGAAATACTTCCTAACAGCCCTGTGATTCAACTGAATCTACAACTTCCAACTGTGACCCCTTGTTGCTGTGTCCCATTTCTGGAATATCCTGTCTCTGTCCACCTTGTCGATTCCTCTCAGTATTTTGTACGTCGTTATCATATCCCCCTATCTCTCCTGTCCTCCAGTGTCGTCAGGTCGATTTCCCTTAACCTCTCCTCGTAGGACATACCCCTTAGCTCTGGGACCAGTCTAGATGCAAACCTTTGCACTTTCTCTAGTTTCCTTACGTGCTTGGCTAGGTGTGGGTTCCAAACTGGTTCTGCATACTCCAATATGGGCCTAACGTACACAGTGTACAGGGTCCTGAACGATTCCTTATTAAGATGTCGGAATGTTGTTCTTAGGTTTGCTAGGCGCCCGTAAGCTGCAACAGTTTTTTGGTTGATGTGTGCCTCAGGAGATGTGCCTGGTGTTATACTCACCCCAAGATCCTTTTCCTTGAGTGAGGTTTGTAGTCTCTGGCCCCCTAGACTGTATTTCGTCTGCTGTCTTCTTTGCCCTTCCCCAATCTCCATGACTTTGCACTTGGTGAGGTTGAACTCCAGGAGCCAGTTGCTGGACCAGGCATGCAACCTGTCCAGATCCCTTTGTAGTTCTGCCTGGTCCTCGTCCGATTGAATTCTTCTCATCAACTTCATATCATCTGCAAACAGGGACACTTCTGAGTATTCCTTCCGTCATGCTGTTCACAAATACCAGAAACAGCACCGATCCTAGGACTGACCCCTGTGGAACCCCGCTCGCCACAGGCGCCCACTCTGACACCTCACCACGTACCATGACCTGCTCTTGTCTTCCTGACAGGTATTTCCTGATTCATTGCAGTGCCTTCCCTGTTATCCCTGCCTGATCCTCCAGCTTTTGCACTAATCTCTTGTGTGGAACTGTGTCAAACGCTTTCTTACAGTCCAAGAAAATGCAGTCTACCCACCTCTCTCTCTCTCTCTCTTGTCGTACTGCTGTCACCCTGACATAGAACTACAGTAGGTTTGTGACACAGGATTTCCCGTCCCTGAATTCGTGCTGGCTGTCGTTGATAAGCTCAATCCTTTCTAGGTGCTCCACCATTCTTCTCCTGATAATCTTCTCCATGACTTTGCATACTATACATGTCAGTGACACTGGTCTGTAGTTTAATGCTTCACGTCTGCTGTCTTCCATACCTCAGGTAGTCGCCCTGTTTCGATAGATGTGTTGAAGATTGTTGTTAGTGGTACACATAGCACCTCTGCTCCCTCTCTCAGGACCCATGGAGAGATGTTATCCGGCCCCATCACCCTTGAGGTATCTAGCTCGCCTAGCAGCCTCTTCACTTCTTCCTCGGTTGTATGTATTGTGTCCAACAGTTGATGGTGTGTGTGTGTGTGTGTACTCACCTAATTGTACTCACCTAATTGTGGTTGCAGAGGTCGATACTCAGCTCCTGGCCCCGCCTCTTCGCTGTCCGCTACTGGGTCTCTCCTCTCCCTGCTCCATGAGCTTTATCATACCTTGTCTTAAAACTATGTATGGTTCCCGCCTCCACTATATCGTTCGCTAGACTATTCCACTTCCTAACTACTCTATGGCTGAAGAAATGCTTCCTAACATCACTTTGACTCATCTGAGTCTTCAGCTTCCAGTTGTGTCCCCTTGTTTCTGTGTTCCCTCTCTGGAACATCCTGTCACTATCTACCTTGTCGATTCCACGCAGTATTTTGTATGTCGTTATCATGTCTCCTCGAACCCTTCTGTCCTCCAGTGTTGTTAGTCCTATTTCCCTCAACCTTTTCTCATAGGGCAGTCCCCTGAGTTGTAGAACTAGCCTTGTCGCAAACCTTTGTACTTTCTCTAATTTCCTGACGTGTTTGACCAGGTGTGGGTTCCAGACTGGTGCTGCATACTCTAGTATGGGCCTGACGTACACGATGTACAGTGTCTTGAACGAGTCCTTGTTAAGATAACGGCAATCAGATTGGCCACATCATAACTACTACTCAATTTAAACAAAACTATCACTATCATCTAGACAAACTATCACTACTTCAGTCTAGGACAACTATACTATTTCAATCTAGACAAAATATCACACTTTAATCTAGACAAAGGCTGAGGAGGGTTGTTGAGTGGTTTGGCATAGAGGATGAACAAAGTAAATGTTCGAGTGATAAATCTGTAGTGAGGAAGCGGGTAGGTCGCCTAGAGGGTGAGGAGGCGTATCTGTTGATGTGTGTTTCGAGACGTGTATACTCACCCCAAGGTCTTTCTCCTTTGATGAGGTTTGTAGCCTTTGTCCACCTATCCTGTACTCTGACAGCGGTCTTCTTTGCTCTTCTCCGATCTTCATGACTTTGCATTTGGTGGGGTTAAATTCGAGAAGCCAGTTGCTAGACCAGATGTCAAGCTTGTCCAGGTCTCTTTGAAGTCCTGCTTGGTCTTCATCTGATGTGATTCTCCTCATTAATTTCACATCATAAGAACATAAGAACATAAGAAAGGAGGAACACTGCAGCAGGCCTGTTGGCCCATACTAGGCAAGTCCTTCACAATCCGTCCCACTAACAGAATATTTGCTCAACCCAATTTTCAATGCTACCCAAGAAACAAGCTTTGATAATTCTATTTACTCATGTGCGAGTCCCACTCAAATCCAACCCCTCTCACTCATGAATTTATCCAACCTAAATTTGAAACTACCTAAGGTCCTAGCTTCAATAACCCTACTCGGCAGACTGTTCCACTCATCAACTACCCTATTTCCAAACCAATATTTTCCTATATCCTTTCTAAATCTAAACTTATCTAACTTGAATCCATTATTGTGGGTTCTCTCTTGGAGAGATATCCTCAACACCTTATTTATATCCCCTTTGTTAATACCCATTTTCCACTTGTATACCTCGATCATGTCTCCCCTCATTCTACGTCTTACAAGTGAATGTAATTTAAGGGTCTTCAATCTTTCTTCGTAAGGAAGATTTCTAATGCTATGTATTAATTTAGTCATTCTACGCTGAATGTTTTCTAATGAATTTATGTCCATTCTGTAATATGGAGACCAGAATTGAGCTGCGTAATCTAGGTGAGGCCTTACTAACGATGTATAAAGCTGTAATATAACCTCTGGACTTCTGTTCCTTACACTTCTTGATATAAATCCCAGTAATCTATTTGCCTTATTACGTACGCTTAAGCATTGCTGTCTTGATTTAAAATTGCTGCTTACCATCACCCCCAAGTCCTTCTCGCAATCTGTATGGCTAAGTTCTACGTTATTTAACTTATAAGTGCTTGGGTTATTGACACTCCCGAGCTTCAGAACCTTGCATTTATCTACATTGAACAGCATCTGAAGTTCTATGACATCTATGTTTGAATCAATTATCCTACCTATCTTCATGTCGTCGGCGAATTTGCTCATGTCACTAGTACTTCCCTCGTCAAGGTCATTGATATATATTATAAATAACAACGGGCCTAAGACTGATCCCTGTGGAACACCACTTGTTACAAGTCCCCACTCGGATTTAACCCCATTTATGCACACTCTCTGCTTCCTATTGGTGAGCCATGACTCGATCCATGACAGCACTTTTCCCCCAATGCCATGAGCTGCCATTTTCTTTAACAGTCTCTGGTACTGTACTCTATCAAAAGCCTTACTAAAGTCTAAATAAACAATATCGAATTCTTTATCGTAATCAACAGCCTCAAAAGCATTACTGAAGAAGGTTAATAAATTAGATAGGCAGGAATGGCCCCTCGTGAATCCATGCTGAGTATCATTAATCAAATTATGGTTATCTAGATGGTTTCTAATAATATCAGCTTTAATTGACTCTAGTAATTTGCCTACAATTGAGGTAAGGCTTATTGGGCGGTAATTTGACGGTAGTGACTTGTCCCCTGCTTTAAAAATAGGAATTACATTAGCCATCTTCCACATATCAGACACTACACCTGTTTGAAGAGATAAATTAAAAATGTTAGATATTGGTTCACAGAGTTCCATTTTGCATTCCTTAAGAACCCTTGCAAAAAGCTCATCAGGACCTGGCGATTTATTTTGTTTCAGTCGGTCTAGTTGTTTCATAACCATTTCACTAGTGACTGTGATATTACATAATTTATCTTCTTCTGGGCCTCTGTAAAAAATAAATTCTGGGATATTATTAGTATCTTCCTGCGTGAAAACCGAGAGAAAATAATTATTAAAAATAGAGCACATATCATTCTCCTTGTCAGTAAGATGCCCAGAGTTATTTTTAAGGGGACCTATCTTATCCCTAACTTTTTTTCTATAAACCTGGAAAAAATTTGGGTTAGTTTTTGAATCCCTAGCAACTTTAATTTCATAGTCCCGTTTAGCTTTTCTTATCCCCTTTTTAACGTCCATCTTAATGTCAGTATACTGATTTATAAGATGTCCCTCACCTCTTTTTATGCGCCTATAAATTCCTTTCTTCTGCCCTAAAAGATATTTGAGCCTATTATTCATCCATTTTGGGTCATTTCTACTTGATCTAATTTCTTTATACGGGATAAATGTTCTTTGGGAAGCCTGTATAGTCTTAAGAAAACTGTCATATTGATACCTCTCTTCGTTACCCCAGTCCACAGTTGATAAGTGTTCTCTAAGTCCATTATAATCTGCTAAGCGAAAATCTGGGACCGTTACTGAATTATCCCTACTATCATACATCCATTCAATGCTAAATTTAATTGACTTATGGTCGCTTGAGCCGAGTTCCTCTGTAATTTCTAAATTATTAACAAGGGTTTCCTTGCTTGCCAGAACCAAGCCAAGTAGGTTATTTCCCCTTGTAGGTTCTGTCACAAACTGGTTCAAAAAGCAATCCTGAACTACTTCTAAAAAGTCGTTAGATTCTAAATTCCCTGTCAAGAAATTCCAATTAATCTGACTAAAGTTAAAGTCCCCTAGAATTACTACATTATCGTGCCTTGTGGCCTTAACAATTTCCTCCCAACCCAAAGTAGTCTCCCTTGTTCCCTATCTAAGTTTGGAGGACGGTAAATCACGCCTAAAATCAATTTTTCACACCCTTCTGAAAATTCTATCCAGACAGACTCTGTATGTGTTATTTCAGATTTTATACCCGTTTTTATGCAACAATTTAAATGATCACGGACATAGAGTGCCACCCCACCCCCCTTCCCGATACTTCTGTCTACTTGGAACAATTTAAAACCCTGAGTGTGACATTCGGCAGGCATGTCCCGATTTTTCATATTAAACCATGTCTCAGTTATTGCAAAAACATCATTATTATAAGTACTTGCAACTAATCTCAACTCGTCCATCTTATTCCTAGCACTACGACTATTGGTGTAATATACACTTAAAGACCCTCCTTTCTCTTTACCCTTCCTGCTCATTTCTGCTTTTCCACTATACCTATTACTGTCCTTGTCACCTAGTGCCACTGACTTTCCAATATCCACCTTATTCTGTCTATTACTATTTTCCCTAGAATTTATAACATTACTACATTGGGACTTCACTGTTTCCCCCCCATAACCCATACCACTAACTTTTTCTAGTTTAAAGCCCTAACAACTACCTCCACTGCAGTTGCCAGTGCCCCCACCCCAGACCTAGATAAGTGAACCCCATCCCTGGCATACATGTCATTTCTGCCATAGAAGAGGTCCCAGTTGTCAATGAATGTTACTGCATTTTCTTACAGTATTTGTCCAGCCGGCAATTGACACCAATCAATGAAGACGTGTATAGTGTACTCCCTGTGGACTGAGCCAGGATGCCCCCTATTGAGCAACTTTACCAGCAGCTTAAGGAGGAATTGAGGGTAGCGAAGCTAGAGATACGGCGATTGACGGAGGAAAACAAGAGGATTCGTAGTAGTCCTCCTGTTGTGAGTCCTCAGGTCAAGACGGGAACATGGGCAGTGACCGGACAGCATGGGACGAAGTTGAAGATCAAGAAGACGAATGGAGAGGTAGTAACGACGAAGAAGAAAGAGACTGCTGTGGAAACTTCGAACTCCTTTTCTGTGCTACCAGACGAATGTGAGTCGACTACTGGGAATGTCACGACGAACGGGACCAAGGAAGACGAATGTGAGGACATCCCAGCAAAGACCATTTCTACAAAGACTGTCGAGAACGTCATGTACACCGCCAGTTGAGGTAAAACATTGTTTTAGTTGGGGATAGTCAGATTAAGTTTATGGATAGGGAATTTTGTCTTAAGGATAGGAATAGGAGGCAGAGGGTGTGTTATCCTGGGGCTGGGATGAAGGATATTGTTAGCCGTCTGGACGACATCATGAGAGGTAATGGGAGCAATCCTATTATCTGTCTCAGTTTCCTGAGGCAACGATGTTGGCAGACGTAGGAGTGAGGAGCTGATTAGCAGCTACAGGTCAGCAATAGACAGAATTAGGAAGGGTGGGAACCCTGTCATATGTGGTATTTTGCCAAGGAGAGGAGTTGGAAATGAATGGTTGTCCAGGGCAATTGGTGTCAATTGCTGGCTGGACAAATACTGTAAGGAAAATGCAGTAAGATTCATTGACAACTGGGACCTCTTCTATGGCAGAAATGACATGTATGCCAGGGATGGGGTTCACTTATCTAGGTCTGGGGTGGGGGCACTGGCAACTGCAGTGGAGGGAGCTGTTAGGGCTTTAAGCTAGAAAAAGTTAGTGGTATGGGTTATGGGGGGAAACCAGTGAAGTTCCAGTGTAGTAATGTTATAAATTCTAGGGGAACTAGTAATAGGCAGAATAAGGGGGGTATTGGAAAGCCAGTGGCACTAGGTGACAAGGACAGTAATAGGTATAGTGGAAAAACAGAAATGAGCAGGAAGGGTAAAGAGAAAGGAGGGTCTTTAAATGTATATTACACCAATAGTCGTAGTGCTAGGAATAAGATGGACGAGTTGAGATTAGTTGCAAGTACTGGTAATATTGATGTTTTTGCAATAACTGAGACATGGTTTAATATGAAAAATCGGGACATGCCTGCCGAATGTCACATTCAGGGTTTTAAATTGTTCCAAGTAGACAGAAGTATCGGGAAGGGGGGTGGGGTGGCACTCTATGTCCGTGATCATTTAAATTGTTGCATAAAAACGGGTATAAAATCTGAAATAACACATACAGAGTCTGTCTGGATAGAATTTTCAGAAGGGTGTGAAAAATTGATTTTAGGCGTGATTTACCGTCCTCCAAACTTAGATAGGGAACAAGGGAGACTACTTTGGGAGGAAATTGTTAAGGCCACAAGACACGATAATGTAGTAATTCTAGGGGACTTTAACTTTAGTCAGATTAATTGGAATTTCTTGACAGGGAATTTAGAATCTAACGACTTTTTAGAAGTAGTTCAGGATTGCTTTTGAAGCAATTTGTGACAGAACCTACAAGGGAAATAACCTACTTGACTTGGTTCTGGCTAGCAAGGAAACCCTTGTTAATAAATTAGAAATTACAGGGGAACTCGGCTCAAGCGACCACAAGTCAATTACCTTTAGCATTGAATGGATGTATGATAGTAGGGATAATTCAGTAACGGTCCCAGATTTTCGCTTAGCAGATTATAATGGTCTTAGAGAACACTTATCAACTGTGGACTGGGGTGACGAAGAGAGGAATCAATATGACAGTTTTCTTAACACTATACAGGCTGCCCAAAGAACATTTATCCCGTATAAAGAAATTAGATCAAGTAGAAATGACCCAAAATGGATGAATAATAGGCTCAAATATCTTTTAGGGCAGAAGAAAGGAATTTATAGGCGCATTAAAAGAGGTGAGGGTCATCTTATAATTCAGTATACTGACATTAAGAGGGACGTTAAAAAGGGGATAAGAAAAGCTAAACGGGACTATGAAATTAAAGTTGCTAGGAATTCAAAAACTAACCCAAAAAGTTTTTTCCAGGTTTATAGAACAAAAGTTAGGGATAAGATAGATCCCCTTAAAAATAACTCTGGGCATCTTACTGACAAGGAGAATGATATGTGCTCTATTTTTAATAATTATTTTCTCTCGGTTTTCACACAGGAAGACACTAATAGTATCCCAGAAATTAATTTTTACAGAGGCCCAGAAGAAGATAAATTATTTAATATCACAGTCACTAGCGAAATGGTCATGAAACAACTAGACCGATTGAAACTAAATAAATCGCCAGGTCCTGATGAGCTTTTTGCAAGGGTTCTTAAGGAATGCAAAATGGAACTCTGTGAACCATTATCTAACATTTTTAATTTATCTCTTTAAACAGGTGTAGTGTCTGATATGTGGAAGATGGCTAATGTAATTCCTATTTTTAAAGCAGGGGACAAGTTACTACCGTCAAATTACCGCCCAATAATCCTTACCTCAATTGTAGGCAAATTACTAGAGTCAATTATAGCTGATATTATTAGAAGCCATCTATAAACCATAATTTGATTAATGAGACTCAGCATGGATTCACGAGGGGCCGTTCCTGCCTATCTAATTTATTAACTTTCTTCAGTAAAGCTTTTGAGGCTGTTGATTATGATAAAGAATTCGATATTGTTTATTTAGACTTTAGTAAGGCTTTTGATAGAGTACCGCACCAGAGACTGTTAAAGAAAGTGGCAGCTCATGGCATTGGAGGAAAAGTGTTGTCATGGAGAGAGTCATGGCTCACCAATAGGAAGCAGAGAGTGTGCATAAATGGGGTTAAATCCGAATGGGGACTTGTAACAAGTGGTGTTCCACAGGGATCAGTCTTAGGCCCGTTGTTATTTATAATATATATCAATGACCTTGACGAGGGAATTACTAGTGATATGAGCAAATTCGCCGACGACATGAAGATAGGTAGGATAATTGATTCAAACATTGATGTCCTAGAACTTCAGGAAGATTTAGACAAACTTAATTCGTGGTCAGAAAAGTGGCAGATGCTGTTCAATGTAGATAAATGCAAGGTTCTGAAGCTCGGGAGTGTCCATAACCCAAGCACTTATAAGTTAAATAACGTAGAACTTAGCCATACAGATTGCGAGAAGGACTTGGGGGTGATGGTAAGCAGCAACCTTAAACCAAGACAGCAATGCCTAAGCGTACGTAATAAGGCAAATAGATTACTGGGATTTATATCAAGAAGTGTTAGCAACAGAAGTCCTGAGGTTATATTACAGCTTTATACATCATTAGTAAGGCCTCACCTAGATTACGCAGCTCAGTTCTGGTCTCCATATTACAGAATGGACATAAATTCGTTAGAAAACATTCAGCGTAGAATGACTAAATTAATACATAGCATTAGAAATCTTCCTTACGAAGAAAGATTGAAGACCCTTAAATTACATTCACTTGTAAGACGTAGAATGAGGGGAGACATGATCGAGGTATACAAGTGGAAAATGGGTATTAATAAAGGGGATATAAATAAGGTCTTGAGGGTATCTCTCCAAGAGAGAACCCGCAATAATGGATTCAAGTTGGATAAGTTTAGATTTCGAAAGGATATAGGAAAGTATTGGTTTGGAAATAGGGTAGTTGATGAGTGGAACAGTCTGCCTAGTAGGGTTATTGAAGCTAGGACCTTGGGTAGTTTTAAATTTATGTTGGACAAATTCATGAGTGAGAGAGGTTGGATTTGAGTGGGAATTGCACATGAGTAAATAAAATGATCAAAGCTTATTTCTTGGGTAGCATTGAAAATTAGGTTGAACAAATGTTCTGTTAGTGGGATGGAATGTGAAGGACTTGCCTAGTATGGGCCAACAGGCCTGCTGCAGTGTTCCTCCTTTCTTATGTTCTTAATTGCCCTGGACAACCATTCACTTCCAACTCCTCTCCTTGGCAAAACACCACATATGACAGGGTTCCCACCCTTCTTCCTAATTCTGTCTATTGCTGACCTATAGCTGCTAATCAGCTCCTCACTCCTACGTCTGCCAACATCGTTGCCTCCAGCACTGAGACAGATAATAGGATTGCTCCCATTTCCTCTCATGATATCATCCAGACAGCTAGAATATCCTGCATCCTAGCCCCTGGATAACATACCCTCTGCCTCCTATTCCTGTCCTTTAGACAAAATTCCCTATCCATAAACCTAATCTGACTATCCCCAACTAAAACAATGTTCTTACCTCGACTGGCGGTGTGCATGACGTTCTCGACGGTCTTTGTAGAGATGGTCATCGCTGGGATGTCATACATTCGTCTGATAACAAGGAAAAGAGTTGCTGGTTTTCAGCAGTCTCTGGACCTTCTTCAACTTCAGCTTCGTCCCTTCAGAACTGCTAGCATCCATTCGTTGGTCTGATCATCGGCGACATTGTTCGGGATAACTTGCATATACCCTTCAATCGTTGAATTTCTCTTCTAGCTTCCGTTAATTCCGCCTTAAGTTGGAGATATAGCTGCTAGTAGTCGAGGAAACCATCATCCAATCTCTAGGTAGCTAAGAACGGAAAGCACAGTAAAAAGTCTCCACAGAGAGTACACTAGACACGTCCTCACGATTGAAAATATTATTGGAACCTGAAAATATTATTGGAACCTGAAAATATTATTTTCAGGTTATTACCTATTATATTAGAACATATGATTGGAGGAATACTGTGATATCTTACCTGTTTTGAACAATGTTGAAGGAGTAGAAAAGTTTCGTCCAATAACAGCTTTTGTCAATAAGCAGAGACGCAGATACAGGTAGGTTCACCAGCACGATTCCTGAACAGAGACACTTCTGAGACTATCCCGTCCGTCATGTCATTCACATATGCCAAGAATAGCACTGGTCCTAGGACTGACCTCTGCGGTACACCGCTCGTCACCGGCGCCCACTGTGATACCTCATCACGCACCATGACCCGTTGTTGCCTCCCTGTGAGGTATTCCTGATCCATTCCAGTGCCCTTCCTGTTATACACGCTTGGTCTTCCAACTTCTTTACTAGTCTCATATGAGGAACTGTGTCGAAGGCCTTCCTGCAGTCCAGGAAAATGCAGTCAACCCACCCTTCTCTCTCTCGCCTTACCTCTGTTACTTTATCATAGAACTCCAGGAGGTTTGTTACACAGGATTTGCCTTCCCTGAATCCGTGCTTCCTGGCGTCGATTATCCTGTTCTGCTCCAGATGCTCCACCATTCTTTTCCTGATGATTTTCTCCAAGATTTTGCACACTATACACGTGACACCGGTCTATTGTGTGTGTGTGCTCGTGTGCATACTGGATTGACTTACAGGGCTGACTTCCAAATGTCTTTATATCTTCCCAGCTTAAAGTCTTTTGTTGTATTCTTGAATGTCCATGATCTTCTATTGTTTTAGGTCATTGTTTATTTCATATTCTTTTATGTGGGATCCTATCGTCACATCTTTTTATGTGATCTACTTTTTACTGGGGCGAACCGGTACTCCAGCGGACGATCTGTATCGAATGACCAAGAGCTTCGCTGAGTGAGATGTCACAACATTGAATTTAGTTCCATGAAAAAATTGTTCTTTTTTTTCGTTCTGACAGACAAAATATCACTGTCATGTTGGACATTCAATCGACCATCAAGGTCTCAAGAGTAGTCATCTCAAGAATTTTTTTGTTAGATATCAGCCGAAGGTCTTGAAAACAAGCACTGTTTAGAGAACAGTGCTGGTCTGAAGCTGTGAAGACAGGGTTTTAATGTCTCTTACTTGATGCCCAGTAGCTCACCCATTGAGTGAAGATGATTTGATCAGAGTCCTTGAAAAACACGGAAAAAAGAAATCTTGCAATGTTAATACCAGTCTTGAGGTCATCGATGACTGAAACAAACAGAAAACCAATTGGTTACGATAATATATGTATTCTTCATGGGTTGTGTTTCTTTTTTTAATTTCTTGGTATAGTCAAAATTAGGGCAGTTGAAAACTGGCTTGACTGCCAACGATCCTAACTTTAATTGAAAAAGTCATAGACACAAGGACAATACATGACTTCATTTCAGTTCTTTCTTTCCAGACATAAAAATATATATGACATCACCTTCTTTCTCCTGTACATCCACTAGACACATAACCAGTACATGACATCATCATCCTAAGTGCCACACAGACACAAGATCAATACCTGACATCACCACCATCTTTTCTACATAGACACATGACATCACACCCGTCTCTCCCACACAGACTTGACATTTCACCCGTTGCTCCCACACAAATCCAAAAAAGTAATGGGAGACTCCAAGCCAGTACTTACAGTTATTTACAACCCTCCTCCAAACAGCAGGCGATCAATGGAAATATGTATTAAAAAAACCCAGCAGGATACATAGCAAGGGCATCCTCCTCGCCTCCCTCGCACATAGAGCGATGACCATAAACTAATGTGGTCAGACGAAGCTTGGGAAACCCAGAATTCTGCCCCGGCTCCCATCCTCAGCGTCCATCCAGGGTGGTGGTGCAACGCCGCATATCCCCGTTCAGGACGGTGAGTCTGGTGCTGTTGCTAGTGCTGCTGCTGTTGCACCTGCTGCTGCTGTTGTTTCTGCTGCTGCTGCTGCTGCTCCTGCTGCTGCAGCAAGAGTTCTGGTGTAAAGTACGGTGGTGACACTGCTAATGCAAGAGTTGCAGTGCATGGTACTGTAATATAGGGGGTGCTGGAACAAGAGTAACGTGCTGCTGCTGCTGCTGTTGCTTCTCCTGCGAGAGTTCTTGTGCACAACACAGTCCCATGTTAAGTAAATGAGGACATACCTGAGTATACCTGGAGAGGGTTTCGGGGGTCAACGCCCCCGCGGCCCTGTCTGGGACCAGGCCTCACATAGCTAATAAGATATTTATTATAAATATATTTCGCTCACTAGGTGCTTAATTAATCCAATAAAAACATGGACACAGGGGTATATAAAGGGAATAAGGTGAGGGGCCCACAAAAGGTAAAGCATTAAGACATTCTTGAGGGTAGTAGTAGTAATAAGTAGTAGTGGTAGTGGGAGTATTAGTAGCAGTAGTAGTAGAGGTAGTAATTGTCGTAGTGGCTGAGCCAGCAGTATTATTATTAGTAATCTTGATGTGTGATGATTTCAAGTGATGGTGTAGTTAGTGTATTTTGAAAGAATCTGTGCTAAACTCTCCAAGATGAAGAAGCTGCCCTTATATTAAAGCAGCCTCCAGGTATTTATGTTTACAGGTGTCCAGTCCCTTAATAACTAAATATCTATCACTCCATTTCAACAGGTAGTTGGTGGAGTTTAGGTGTAACGTTCCAGCATTATTAAAGTTATCACATTTGTACATGTAAATGTGCCTGTTCAGGCGCGTCTCTAGGTTATGTTTCACTGATGTATACGTCACTATTTCTGTCACATGGGATAACATTTAACCCCAACATTGTCTGATTCCAGGATTTTGACCTTGGTCCCAGTAAGGTCTATGACAAAGATACTAATTACCTCAGCATCTCGTATATTGCCTTGTGCAAGTGTTTTAGAGGCGTTTAGGGCTACATTGCAATTGGGAAGGATGATAATTTAGCTTGTGATGCTCTCGATGTGTGGTGAATTAATGTGAGGAGGCTGTTTCTTGCAGTCTTTGATGAAGAAAGCAGAAAAATGTAGCTTGCTAAAGCTTTATTGTATGTAGGATTACTCATTGTTTAATAATTCCGCAATAAAAATGGATACGATCATTTAAATTGATAGGCTTTCTGTAGACTTTAATTTTAAGATGTTACCTATTTTGTTGATAAGAACGTGGAGTAAAGGTAATCTATCATCGATCTCTTTTCCAATTGCAAATAGAATCGACGGTTTAACTTCGTTGAGTTTTCTCTGCAGATTGTGGTGTATTAACCTTGGAGGGAGATTATGAGGACGTGGTTCATGCTGTTGCTGGGGGCAACGTTGGTGAAGAGTCTAGTTGAGGTCTTCTACAGTATGTTTGCCAAGGCAACGCTAATGGAAGAATCCATAAGTATTTTATAAATTTGCCTATATAATGTGCAGTTGAAAGAAAACCTACAACAGTTTATACAAATTTCAATAAGATCGACAAATTCTTTGGCAGGCAGTGGAAGATTGAGGTCCTGGTTCACACTGTGTCATGTGGTGGGAGAGACGTTGAGACTTTAGTTTCTTATTCCTTCAACAATGTCGCCACTACAGCAGACAAAGGGAACAGAGTCATCATAATCATCACCAGAATCTCTTGAACGACCAGTTGACATACGATCCCATCATCACATTACAGTGGGAAACACTCACCAAGAACTTCCTGTTTAAATCTTTGCTTTCCGCTACTGGGTTCACGTTATCCTGGCTTCGAAAGCCCTGTCGTACCTCTTCTTAAAGCCATATATGGATCCTATCTCTACCACTCCACTGTTCAGGTCGTCTCACTCCTTGACTACTCTAAGGCTGAAGAAATACTTCCTAATATTCCTGTGACTCATCTGTGTTTTCAACTTTTAACTGTCTCCTAGTATTCCTGTGTCTTCCATCTACAACAATTTGTTCGTGTCCACCCGATCAATTCCTCTCAATAGTTAACACATCACCCCGAGTTCTTTTGTCCTCTATTGTCATTACAGGAGAGGTCGGAGAACTTTTTTTGGGTATTACCCTAAAACAAATTTGTGCACAGCGAAATTACCCACTAGACTTGAAAGTCCACAGAATCCGCAAAAACACAAAGAGCATTCAAATTCAAAACAGTTTTTGAATCCATTTGTATGGAGAATAGTCATACAAATTTAAAAAGTCTGTAGTATACACGATAAAGCAACTTTGAAAATAAAATACAAAATTAGCAAAATAATAAAATGAAGAATAAACTGCATGAAATTAAAAATAGTAACAGACAAATTTAATAAAAATCTCATTAAGGAACTAAAGAATTTCATTGAAAACATTTTCACTTAACGTTTTAGAGAAATAAAGTTTCATTTTTTATATAACATCATCAATTTGCAAATGGCAGCAGTATTTTTATTGCTTCCTCGTGTGCAATTTTGAAAGGCTTTGCAGCTCTTGACATCCCAAAAATGGACAGGTCTGCGTTGTTCTGAAATTCAATGCTTCATTGTAGAAGCGAAGTTCAAGAAGCGCCTCTACCAATCCTTCAGGTTCTTCTGGCATATCAGCAATTTCACACATGAAGGGATTCACAACCCAGCTCACAGTATGTGGATCAAGATCTGGAAAATAATCAGAGAACCGCTTTCTGAGTTCGTAAGATGTCCTATAACTGGATCCTTGATGTCACCAAAAGAAAGATCTTCACAATCTTCCAAAAACACACCTAATTTTGGAAAGGCAGCTATTTTGTTTTGTTCTACTTTCTGGCTCCAATACAGAAGCTTTGATCCAGGTGCTGAAATCTTTTCTCTGGCTGCAATAACATTGATGTTTTTTCCCTTGCAGTTCTTTGTTCAATGCATTCACATACCCTAAGATATCAGCTAAATATGCAACATATGCAACCCAAGAGGAGTTTGTTAACTTATCTCTGTGGACACGCTTTTTGATCTACCAGAAATATTTCAAGTTCAGTTTTGAGAGCCCAAACTCTATTTATTTCCACGTGAAAGGCACCTCGCTTCTGTGTGATAAAGTACGTGTCAATATTCAGCCTCTCCATCCTCACATAATTCACAAAACAGCCGCTTGTTTAGTGCATGTCCTTTGACCTTTATTAAGAAACTACAAATTATTTGTTTGAAAAATATAACTTTCGTAATTTGCCTCGTTTATTAAATAATAATTTTTTGGGCTGTTTTATATATATATATGTTTATTGAGCCTTTCATTTTTACCCAATTTGGGTTTTCTAGTAGCTGATAACCGTTATCACCGGTATTACTCTCGTTCCTAACATCTACACTTCCTCCAGCTTCTATACATTTTTGATCAAGTATGGTTTCCATACTGGTGCTTTATGCTCCAATCGTCCTTCCAAACAGCCAGGTAGCCCTAAACCTCAATAAAGAACACGCACAAGGCAACATTCAAATCGCCACGGCAACTAGCACCTCCAGGTGCTAGTTGCCGTGGCAAAGACCACATTAGAACTAAGATCAAGGTCTTGAAACCAGGCAACGTGGGGAAGGGGGGTTATCCCAAGCACTGCCTGCGAAAAGGTGCATATCCGTGAAACAGCCGGTAACTTAAAGATGCGTCTGAGTCAACATATATATTGTACGGTGTAGTCGTGATAACATGAATAATGCTGGTATTATATGGGAACTGCACAAACCATGGAATAATGTGAGGCTTGCTTTATTATTAAGGAACCAGATATCCGCAAACATAAATGCCTGGAGGAGACTGCTTGAATTTCCACCTCGGACACAGTAACGCAAAACAAAGTCAGCTTTGTTATCTCCGAGATGTTATCACTGAGATGTTTATAACTCTGTCATCACTTGAAATAACTATATATCAAGATAACTACTACTGTTGTCTCACTCATTACTAATACAACTACAACTTACAAACTTCTAATAATACTATTACCATTACTACTACCAGTGCCTCAACTACTGCTAGAATTACAACTACTACTAATACTACTACCAACTTCAAGAATGCGCTGCCACCTTGTGGTACCTCAAGTTACTACCTTTATACACCGTGTCCAGGTAGTGTTGGTACTGAGTCTACGAAGCTTCTGGTGAGTAAAACGTAGCAACATCTTATTAATTACACATGTAATTACGTAACATATTACCAATATTTTTATTAATATTAAATCAGCATGAGGAGGCGGAGGCGGAGGCGGAGGCGGAGGCGGAGGCGGAAGAGATGGTGATGGTGGGAGACTTGCCGGGTTCATTACGGTGATAATTTAAGCTCCCCAGAGAAAGCTGGTCAAGCTTTCTTAAGAGAATGTTAAGTTAGTGCGTCATACACCTCATGCTTACATCCCGTGTGTCACTCTTACTGGAGCGCTAGCTACCTGGAGTATACCTGCAGGTCGTTCCAAGGGCCAACGTCCCCGCGGCCCGGTCCTTGACCAGTCCTTATGATGAATCAGGGCCGGATCAACCAGGCTGTTACTGCTGTCCACACATAATCCAACGTACGATCCACAGTCCAGCTGATCGGGTATTGACTTTAGGTATCTGTCCAGGTTCCTCTTGAAGGCAGCCAGAGATCTATTGGTAATTCCCTTCATGCATTCTGGGAGGCTGTTGAACAGTCTTGGGTTACGGATCCTCTTTTCACTGGGGGTATGTTGCACTGTCTGCCTAGTCTTTTGCTTTCGTAAGGAGTTCCTGTAGAATTTTCCAGGTGTAGAGTAGGATGTAACTCTCTCGCCTGCGATCCAAATGTTCCAGTAATTAAGCTGCTTACTGAACTTATACTTGCAGTGTTATGCAGTGCCTCTGCAGTGCTCCTGCAGTGTTATGCAGTGCCTCTGCAGTGCTACTGCAGTGTTATACAGTGCCTCTGCAGTGCTACTGCAGTGTTATGCAGTGCCTCTGCAGTGCTACTGCAGTGTTATACAGTGCCTCTGCAGTGCTACTGCAGTGTTATGTCAGTCCTCTCAGTTCTCTGCAGTTCATCAGTTCCTTGAGTGCTACTGCAGTTTGCAGTGCCTCTGCAGTGTCAAGTATTCTTAACTATTTCCAGTGTCTGCAGTTCCTTAATAGTGCTACTGCAGTGCAAGTGCACTTCAGTGTAATTATTTATCAAAATATTTACCATCATTCAGTCAGTAGCTGTCTTGCCTGAAGTGCGCTGGCATCAAGGTTCATCTGACCCACCGAACAGCAACCTCCCCATCCTTCCTCCAGAGTGCTGGCATCGTACTTCCCACCTCCAGGATTCAAGTCCGGTTTACTTGTCTCCCCTGAATCCCTTCATGAATATTACCTCGCTCACAATTCCAACAGCACGTCAAACCTTAAGCACCACTTGTCACACACACACACACACACACACACACACAAAGGACTGCTAGATGCTCAAGCCTCTATCACTGTTTTAATTTACTCACCTTATTAACCTTACTCACCTCATCACATCATGTGTTAGGATAGACGCTGCGTCTATCCTAACACACGCTGCGCTTATCCTAACGTACGCTGCATTTATCCTAACACACACTGCGTGTATTCTAAGACGCTGTATCTATCCTAACGCATTTTGCATTTATTCTAACACATGTTGCATCTGTCTTAACACATGCTGCGTCTGTCCTAACACATGCTGCGTCTACCCTGACACATGCTGCGTCTACCCTGACACATGCTGCGTCTACCCAGACACATGCTGCGTCTACCCTGACACATGCTGCGTCTACCCTGACACATGCTGCGTCTACCCTGACACATGCTGCGTCTACCCTGACACATGCTGCGTCTACCCTGACACATGCTGCGTCTACCCTGACACATGCTGCGTCTACCCTGACATACTGGTCTACCCTGACACATGCTGCGTCAACCCTGACACATGCTGCGTCTACCCTGAACATGCTGCGTCTACCCTGACACATGCTGCGTCTACCCTGACACATGCTGCGTCTACCCTGACACATGCTGCGTCTACCCTGACACATGCTGCGTCTACCCTGACACATGCTGCGTCTACCCTGACACATGCTGCGTCTACCCTGACACATGCTGCGTCTACCCTGACACATGCTGCGTCTACCCTGACACATGCTGCGTCTACCCTAACACATGCTGCGTCTACCCTGATACATGCTGCGTCTACCCTGACACATGCTGCGTCTACCCTGACACATGCTGCGTCTACCCTGACACATGCTGCGTCTACCCTGACACATGCTGCGTCTACCCTGACACATACTGCGTCTACCCTGACACATGCTGCGTCTACCCTGACACATGCTGCGTCTACCCTGACACATGCTGCGTCTACCCTGACACATGCTGCGTCTACTCCTGACACATGCTGCGTCTACCCTGACACATGCTGCGTCTACCCTGACACATACTCGTCTACCCTGACACATGCTGGTCTACCCTGACACATGCTGGTCTACCCTGACACATGCTGCGTCTACCCTGACACATGCTGCGTCTACCTGATACATGCTGGTCTACCCTGACACATGCTGCTGTCTACCCTGACACATGCTGGTACTGATGCTCTCCTGACACATGCTGCGTCTACCCTGACACATGCTGCGTCTCACTCCCTGACACATACTGGTCTACCCTGACACATGCTGCGTCTACCCTGACACATGCTGGTCTACCCTGACACATGCTGCGTCTACCCTGACACATGCTGCGTCTACACCTGACACATGCTCGTCTACCCTGACACATGCTGCGTGTCTACCCTGACACATCTGCGTCTACCCTGACACATGCTGGTCTACCCCTAACACCTGATCTGCGTCTACCCTGAACATGCTGCGTCTCCCTGACACATGCTGCGTCTACCCTGACACATGCTGCGTCTACCCTGACACATGCGTCGTCTACCTTGACACATGCGTCGTCTATCCACCAGAGACCACAAAGCCTCCAGATTGTCAAACTGTTTTCCTGTCACTTTCCTTTTCATTATGCTCCAGCGGTTAACATGCATATAGCAGCGCTGAACTACGCATTTATTGATGTTGTGTTGAGCGTTGATTCTACCCAGAAGAAATGTGGGTTCCGTCCACCGGTAGAAGCGGTCAAGACACGCTACCTACATACCAGCTATTATATACCACTATATACCTGTGTAACTGTGTACCATCATTGTACCTGGACTCAACTCTTCTGTGTCATCGTCACACTCCAAGCTCCTGTGTCATCGTCACACTCCAAGCTCCTGTGTCATCGTCACACTTCAAGCTCCTGTGTCATCGTCACACTCCAAGCTCCTGTGTCATCGTCACACTCCAAGCTCCTGTGTCATCGTCACACTCCAAGCTCCTGTGTCATCGTCACACTACAAGCTCCTGTGTCATCGTCACACTCCAAGCTCCTGTGTCATCGTCACACTCCAAGCTCCTGTGTCATCATCACACTCCAAGCTCCTGTGTCATCGTCACACTCCAAGCTCCTGTGTCATCGTCACACTCCAAGCTCCTGTGTCATCGTCACTCCTAAGCTCCTGTGTCATCGTCACACTTCAAGCTCCTGTGTCATCGTCACACTCAAGCTCCTGTGTCATCGTCACACTCCAAGCTCCTGTGTCATCGTCACACTCAAGCCTTGTGTCATCGTCACACTTCAAGATCCTCTGTCATCGTCACACTCCAAGCTCCTGTGTCATCGTCACACTCCAAGCTCCTGTGTCATCGTCACACTCCAAGCTCCTGTGTCATCGTCACACTTCAAGCTCCTGTGTCATCGTCACACTCCAAGCTCCTGTGTCATCGTCACACTTCAAGCTCCTGTGTCATCGTCACACTCCAAGATCCTGTGTCATCGTCACACTTCAAGATCCTGTGTCATCGTCACACTTTAAGCTCCTGTGTCATCGTCACACTTCAAGCTCCTGTGTCATCGTCACACTTCAAGCTCCTGTGTCATCGTCACACTTCAAGCTCGTGTGTCATCGTCACACTCCAAGATCCTGTGTCATCGTCACACTACAACCTCCTGTGTCATCGTCACACTTCAAGCTCCTGTGTCATCGTCACACTCCAAGCTCCTGTGTCATCGTCACACTTCAAACTCCTGTGTCATCGTCACACTTCAAGCTCCTGTGTCATCGTCACACTTCAAGCTCCTGTGTCATCGTCACACTTCAAGCTCCTGTGTCATCGTCACACTCCAAGCTCCTGTGTCATCGTCACACTTCAAGCTCCTGTGTCATCGTCACACTCCAAGCTCCTGTGTCATCGTCACACTTCAAGCTCCTGTGTCATCGTCACACTCCAAGCTCCTGTGTCATCGTCACACTTCAAGCTCCTGTGTCATCGTCACACTTCAAGCTCCTGTGTCATCGTCACACTTCAAGCTCCTGTGTCATCGTCACACTCCAAGATCCTGCTCACTTGCTCTTCATGATGACAAGTTCTTCAACATTCTCTCCCTGAACATAAATTCAACATTCTCTCCCTGAACATTAATTCAACATTCTCTCCCTGAACATTAATTCAACATTCTCTCCCTGAACATTAATTCAACATTCTCTCCCTGAACATTAATTCAACATTCTCTCCCTGAACATTAATTCAACATTCTCTCCCTGAACATTAATTCAACATTCTCTCCCTGAACATTAATTCAACATTCTCTCCCTGAACATTAATTCAACATTCTCTCCTAAACATTAGTTCTTCAACATTCTCTCCCTGACGTGTTATTCTGACCTTTATTTAGGCAATGTCTTGTGTTGTCAGCCACACGTGTCAGTGTCTCCGTCTACCATGAACCTCCACCTGCCTCTGCTGCCACCATGGTAAATTCCCACCATGGTAAATTCCCACCATGGTAAATTCCCACCATGGTAACTTCCCACCATGATACCTTCCCACCATGATACCTTACCACCATAGTAACTTCCCACCATAGTAACGTCCCACCACGGTGACTTCCCACCATGGTAACTTCCCACCATTTTAAGTTCCCACCATGATACCTTCCCACCATAATACCTTACCACCATAGTAACTTCCCACCATATTAACGTCCCACCATGGTGACTTCCCACCATGGTAACTTCCTACCATAGAAACTTCCCTCCATGGTAACTTCCCACCATGGTAACTTCCCATCTTGGTAACTTCCCACCATGGTATCTTCCCACCATGATAATTTTCCACCAAAGTAACTACCCACCATGATTATTTCCCACCATGGAAACTTCGCACCATGGTAAAAACCCACAATAGTAACTTCCCACTATGGTAACTTCAAACCATAATACCTTACCACCATAGTAACTTCCCACCATGGTAGCTTCCCATCATGGTAACTTACCACCATGGTAATTTCCCACCCTGGTAACTTCCCATAATGGTAACTTCCCACTATGATAACTTCTCACCATAGTAACTTCCCACCATGGAAACTTCCTACCATAGTAACTTCCCACCATGGAAACTTCTTACCATGGTAACTTCTCACCATGGTAGCTTCTCACCATTGTAACTTCTCACCATGCTAACTCCCACCTTCGTAACTTCCCATTATTGTAACTTCCCACCATGGTAACTGCCCACCATGGTAACTTCCTACCATAGGAAACCCTACTATGGTATTTTTACACTAATGTTACTTACAACAATGATAATGAGTAATAATGTAGTTATATTATAAGATATCCCCTAAGGTGGGGGATCTTCAAGTGGGGGGAGGGAGAGATTTAAAGTGGCTGAGACTTCAAGTGGGGGAGACTAAGTGGCTATTTTTCTCTTCCTTGAACTTTTTGTTTCTCTTTCTCTCATAACTCAAAAAGTCTCCTCGGACTGGCTTCAAATTTTCAACGCTTGTGTACGGTAACTAGGACTAGTTTTTTTTTTAACAATGACATGTCCACGTGCCCTATTATTATCAAAGTTGTTGAACCCATTCCCAGCATCCTGGAGTGACACCGACCAGTTGTAACACCCTCAGTGGTGGAGCTTCAAACATGTGTGTTGTTGTAACACCCTCAGTGGTGGAGCTTCAAACATGTGTGTTGTTGTAACACCTCAGTGTGGGCTCATGTGTTCCAGGGGTGGAGCTTCAAACATGTGTGTTGTTGTAACACCCTCAGTGGTGGAGCTTCAAACATGTGTGTTGTTGTAACACCCTCAGTGGTGGAGCTTCAAACATGTGTGTTGTTGTAACACCCTCAGTGGTGGAGCTTCAAACATGTGTGTTGCTAATATGACGACGGCGGACGGTGAAATACATGTACGATCATCTTTGTCAGTTTATATGTAAAATAGAATGAATATTTATTCTCGTTAAATAACATTACAAACTTTCACCGTTGGTGGACTTTATTACCAGGACACTTGACGCTGTGTTAATTTCAGTTCATCACTTTTATTAAACAAATTAATTCCCAAACTAGGTAATACCTCTTCTGATCGGCTTCAAACCCTAAATGATGGTGCACCGATTTTGCGGTGTGTAGGTGCCAATTTTGTCATTTTTTAAAGCATTTTTTTCAAAACTGGATTTTCTTAAAAAATATAAATAAAATATTTTTCTTACAGGGATGTAAATGAGAAATAAAAATGAAGAAAAATCACACTTTAAGGCCTTTTAAAATTTAATGAAGATAGACTTTCTTATCCTTAGGATATTTTCTCCTAAGATAACAAGAGAATACCTCTTCAGTTTAGCTTCAAAGCTGGTATTTCTGAATTGAAGGTTAGAATTCAGTTTGGGCTGTGTATGTCTTAATTTGCCATTTTTACAGAAGATAATGGTTTATTAACTTCCATATAACAACTTGCGAATGCCTCTTCAGACTCGCTTCAGATCTTCAACATTAATATTTAATTGCATTACAAACTTATGCTGCACTCTGCACTATTCTAATAATGCGCATTGAAATACAGGGGACTAGAGTTATGTAGTACAGGAATACCTTTCACGGATCGTGCAGACCGAAATAAATCTGGTATTCATGAATTATGTTGGTAGTCTGAAAAACAGCAGTCACCCAGGGAGGTTGCACTGTCCTGCCAGGGGTGTGGTAGAGAAATTTGTTATATGTTGTACACTCTGGCAGAATGGCTGGTATGTTTTCTTTCTGTCTAATAAACACTACGGACACCCAGTGTACTCTTTGCATATAAGATAATATTATGCTTCTTAATAGCAGGTATGCAATGGCAAAATCCAACAAGTGGAAATAGACACTAGTAGCAGAGAATTATTCTATTTAACGCTTCTCCCAAGGCTGGGCTTTATTAAATACACAGGATTGAGAAAATACACAGCCTTGTAAGGCAAGCGAACACCAAGAAAAAGACAGGTCACTCATAAGGTCACTGGGTTCTTTGAAGCACCGTGATCCCACCACCAAAACCACAGGGTACAACACTGGAATGTACTTGTTGGCTGCACCTCATGTCTACATTCCTGACATAATTTGGTGTCAAAGTGAAGCGAATGTAATCCACTCGTTGCCTAATACTAACATTGCAATAAAACTCTTGTTCTCCACCTGTGCATTTTCTTCAACCAACAAATGTTGACACTCCACACACACACACACACACACACACACACACACACACACACACACACACGTGTCTAATCGACATGTGCCTAGGACAAAATGGTAACTAACACACACACACACACATACATTACCATTCCACACGTGTTCTCCAGTACCATTCATATCGTCAACACCAGGCACCCGAGACTGACTCAAGTCACATCGTTGAGAGATTCTTAGAAAGAATCATCACTGAGTGTCATCACGCAGGCCTGTCATGGCTGCCCACCTGGTGTTCACACACACCTGATGAACATGAGACCACAACACTGTGAACATGAGACTACAACATAGTGAACATGAGGCCATATAATGATCATGAGGCCACAATACAGCGTTGCCTTAGGCTACGACCTCTCAACATGTCCAAAGCCTTATCTTGAAGACGAAAGATCTACTGAAGAACACAACATTAAGGAATATGTCATTATATAACACTGTCTGAAGAACAATCTATTGAAGAATAAACTATTGAAGATCAAGCTGTAGATGAATGGTTCAGAGAACCGACGAGTTGGTAAATTAGACACACATGCAACACATATGCAACACTTGGGTATTAATAAAGATATGTGCATATGTGTCTAATTTACCAAGATCAAGCTGTTGAAAAACAAACTATTGAAGAACAAACCACCGAAGAAAATTCGTTGAAGAACTGGTTATAGAGAAGCATAATATTAAAGAATAAATTATTGAAGAACAAATTCTTGAGTGCCAAAGTCTTTAAAAATTAACGCTTAAAAAGAAAGCAATTAAGAACAGGCTATTAAAGAACAAATTATTTAAGAATATGGTATTGATGAAGGAACTACTGAATAACAAACTATTGAAGAATAAACTTTTAAAGAATAATCTTTTAAAACACAGTCCTTTGAAGATCAAAGAATTAGCAAACAAAATTTTGAAGAATAAAATATTGAACAAAAACTATTAACGAAAAATCTATTGAAGAACTACTGAAGAACAAGCAATTAAAAAAAATTAGGAACAAACTACTGGAATACAAACCCTAGAAAACTCTCAACAAAATTATTGAAGAACAAACTTTTGGAGAACAAGTTGACAGCACTGATCTTAGCTCTTTGCAAGTCCGGTGTGAAGATCTCTTTATAGAAATCGCTAATATTCTTTTTGTTTTATTTTTATCATTCTTGTATCGTCGACGTCTTGGAGACAGTCACAGACAGATCGTCAACTCTGGTTTCCAAATCTTCATCGAGTGGGTAAAATTTGCCATTTTTTTGTTTTCTCGTTCTTCAGATGTACAGAAACTTGCACGGGCACACCTTCGTTGGTTTAGCAGGCCAGGTGAGTTCATTAACCTGTCTCCACACACCATCCGCTCCCACAAACTCACACGTACTCTCTTTCTCTCTCTCTCTCTCTCTCTCTCTCTCTCTCTCTCTCTCTCTCTCTCTCTCATTTGGGGGTTAAAGAAAAGCTCACAGTAACAGCCAGAATAAAGACCTAGGAATAGACATTACAACAACCAAGTCTCCTGAGACATATGAACAGTTCAGCATCAGCAGCATAGGCTTCGCTTGCAAATGCAGAAATTGCAGACGTTCAGAACACTTTATACCTCATACCTGCGACCCATTCTTGAGTATGCAGTGTCGGTAGTGAACCCTAGTCTAGTTAAACTCAAAATGAAGACTGAGCGAGTATAGAAGAGTATATTAAGACTGGCAGCTAAGTTTAGGAGAATGATGAATGAGAAAAAAAGACTGCCTGAGTTAGACCTTATTTAACTATAATCACACACATAACCCACACATAGTAGAGAGGAGCTTACGACGACGTTTCGGTCTGACTTGGACCATTTACAAAGTCACACTGACAGAAAGGAGATGTTGGGTAAGGTTTGTCAGGAAACAGGACGAGTGTTTCCTGACACGGGTCTTAGTCATATGATGACCCGCCGTTGGAGCTTATGGTCATCTGACCGAGGCCTTCCGCTGGCTTACTGGTTCTCCCCTTTAAAAATTATGGCCATTATGATCCACAGAAAGGAGAGAAAGAGGCAGTATATATAGACAAGCTGGCAGGGACAGGACAAGAGAGGTGGGAGGAGTAGTAGAGGTAAGGCTGGTAGTGGAGGAAAGGAAACCCAGAACAATTAAAAGGAAAAAAAGGAAACAAGCGGTAGAAAAAAAAATCAGGTTAAGTGACGTGTGTTCTGAAGTTTGGAGCATTTAACATTACATTGTCAAATGCTCCAAACTTCAGAACACACGTCACTTATCCTGATTTTTTTCAACCTCTTCTCCTTACCTTTTTTCTTTTTCTTGTTTTGGATTTCCTTTCTTCTGCCTTGGGTGTTCTATCCTTTATTTTTTCCCTCCTCCCCCACCCCCCTGTGTTCTTGGTCTTACCCCTACTCTATCCTTCTCTAGGTCTCCTACTTTGTCTTCTCTCTTTCATTTCTTGTGACTATTTCACTACTACCTACTACTTCTTCCCTCACCTTGCTCTACCTCTACTTCCTCCTTGTCCTCCCCCCTTCCATTCATTGCCCCCCTCACTCTTCCTACAGTTACACTACCCCAACACTGACTACCTCCACTACCAGAACCTCAAACCTCTCAACCCTACTACATCCGCTCCTCCCTTTCTAGTCCTTATCTTTATTCCTAACCTCTAAACTCAACTTCTGCCCTGCCCTCTGCAGGGGTGGACCTTAAAAGACGTCCTTTTTTCACCAAGCCAGCATCCCATATATTGCATTGAGAAACAGACTACAGCAGACTTGCGTATGGCGTTTGGGCGACACCCATTAGAGAGAGTGCTTTGCCATCCTAAACCCTGCCACTGCGCTCACAGTCTTGCAATCAGCACGATCAAGCAGCCATTCCATCTACTCTGCCAACCAACGCTATGCAGCTGGGCTTAGCTCCGGCACTTTTTCTCCTTTCTCCTTATCCCTTCCTCTTCCCACTTATCTTCCACTATCCAAATCACCTTTCACCCACATGGGTCTTACCTGGGAGTATTAACTAACTTTCGGTTAGTGTGACTTTGTAAATGGTCCAAGTCGGACCGAAACGTCGTCGTAAGCTCCTCTCTCTCCTATGTGCGGGTTATTTGTGTATTGTTCCAGTCACGGTATTGTGCCTCTTTGTTATTTAACTATAATCATGAAACTCAAGGGGGAGGGGAGATATGACATATTTAACTATAGGCATGAAACACAAGGAGGATATGTGGCACATATTTACAGTTATGACATTTATTAAGAGAAACATTTCTCCACCAGTGGCTTCTTCAGCCCTATTATAAAGACAGTACTGTATAGACAGATCAAGCAACAGATAGTGAGATGGGGTAAGGTGAAATGGAATAGGGAAGCGAGCAGGTAGTGTGTATTGGATGGTGTCACGTGATGGCAGGGTATAAGCTGGGTAACAACTTGTTTGCAAGCATTTTTGTAGGATGTTGATCGAGATTGCTATTAAGGTGGCTTCCAAGCATTTTCGTCTGCATAGGTCACTCTCACTGATAACTAGTTTATCATCTCCCCGCTTCATAAAGTGTCTCTGATTACCTGTGTTGTGTTCAGGCGTTGTTGACATCGTCATACCTGCAACAGCATTTATGTTCGCGAATTCTCAGGTGGAGGGACATCGTCTTTAACCCACATATTTCCTGTCACATTCACTGGGTATGACATGGACTCCTGCATTGATGACCGAGTCGTCTTTCTATTTCATGTACAGTAAATGTTTGATAGTGGTGGAAGAGTTCGTATCTACTTCGAGTAGATTTCTGGACATGCTAACAGAAATATCAAACGCCATGTTAGTGACTGTTAGTACAATATACCTGGTAGATCCTTCAAGTGTCAAATCGTTGATGTTTCTGCCAGGGATATATGCTGCCTGTTTTCTGCAGAGATAAAGTAGGGAAAAGTATAGAAGGATAAATGTCCGTGTAAAATATATGCATTCATGTTCGAGGTACTGAGGCTTAGAAATTACGAAAGCACTGGGGAAAAAATCTGTATCTATGCTGCTTTTGGCTATTTTATCCTGGTGAGAATAAAATGAAAACAAAAATGTCATTTTCATATGTTGGTTTTTCTGCAATACCTTGAAGAACAATGTCTCTTGCAGTGTGAAAGTTGTCTTTCTTCCATACTGGAATAAGGTTCAAGAGATGATAGTGTGAAGATTATCCAGTACATTAAGACGAAGACTTGAACGTCGTCTAGACATTGCAATCCGATAACAGTCTGTAACGGTGATTTATACTGGGATTAATTCTAAATTTCCCATAAATAAATTAGCTAGGAGGGCGCGTTGGGGCAAGCCCATAGCCCATATTTATTACTATCAAAGCTAAAACAATTATTACATTTGTACAGTTTGATGAAATAGACGAAATCCTGACGTGGAACATGAGGGTCCATATCATCAAAAATCCTAAGATAAGTAATGAGAGTGAACGGAAAAATCTCAGAAAGAATCCTACGCCATAAAACAGATTTGCAGTCACGTAAAGTGCTAAAACCGCATGATGTGTTGTGGGCTTGATCCACTGTCTACAAATTGCAAACAGGCACCCTAGCAATAAGTGTACACTTATCCTTTTCACCAGAAAACAAAGAAATGAGCAGAAGTGCATGAAAAATATGCACTGGGATCAATAGTGACGTGGAGAGGAATCTCGAGTGAGACAAAACAGACATGTCAATAGAGTGAGACAAAACAGACATGTCAATAGAGTGAGACAAAACAGACATGTCAATAGAGTGAGACAAAACAGACATGTCAATAGAGTGAGACAAAACAGACATGTCAATAGGAAAATGATGATTAGTAATAAAGAAAAACACAGACCTACTCACAGAAAATTCTGTGGAAGACTGCACAGACTCCAGAGCACATTAGCAACTTTTTCAGTCTGAGGTTGTAAATAGCGGATACAAGATGGAGTCTAACACGTCTTGCTCTGAAAGACCCGAATGGGTTTAACGCAGTACAGAATATTGTACTATCTACAGTCAGGGTAGTGAGTGGAACGCACTAGGTAAAAAGGTGTTGTGTGTAACCTGCAAGTTACCTACGTTAATTTCAGGGAGTCACTTCCCCTCCTGGTTATTGGCCTGATCGACCAGGTTTCAAGAGCAGATATGATGGGGCCCTGAAGGCAAGAAATTAGTAAAACCATTTGATAAAGAGTTAAGAGGCAGAACTAAGAGCCATGAATCAGCCCAAGCAAACAAATTACTTGTGTAAGTAGACACACACACATACACATTTTCTCTCACGCAGACACAGACACACACAGACAGACAGGCACACACACACTCACACACACACATTTGGGGCCAGGAGCTATGAATCGACCCCTGCAACCACAATTAGGTGAGTACACACACATACACACACCAGTCACGAGTATCAAATCAGACACAAGAACATCACTGGTGGTTACCGTGCACGGTGTGCACCTTTGACGTCACAAACACTGGTGGTTGCTGTGCACAGTGTGCACCTCTGACGTCACAAACAGCATCTGGAACTGCTGGTCATTCCATGACGCTCAGCCTCCACACCTCTCATCCCACCCCCACTCCACACATCCCCTTTCCCACTCATCCTCCTTCCCATTATTTCTCTCCATCCCCTCCCCACACACCTTCCCTCCCCACGGTTAACAGGGTCAACGACTCCGCCGCCCGGTCCCAGACCAGTCCTCCTGGTGGATCAAGGCCTGTTCAACTAGGCTATTACTGGTGGCCGCAAGCAGTCCAGCATACGAATCACAGCCTGGATGATCAGGATCTTACTTTAGAAAACTTTCCACTTTTATCATGAAAACAATGGGAGGGTTGATATAATGATAATGCCCCCTATGTATGGTAAAAGACTGTTGAATAATCTTGGGCCCTTTACACTTATATTGTTTATCTTAATGTACACAAGGAACACCTGCTCTTCACTGAAGGTATTTTGTACCGTCTGACGAGCCTCTTGTTTTTGTACTAAGTGATTACTGTGTACAAACTTGGGACCAATCCTCTAGGATTTTCCAGGAGTAAATTATGATAAATCTTTCTCACATTGGTTGCTTGTAGTACAGGTCGAGGGACTTCAAAACGTTGTCTGTAATTTAGGTGATTGATTGAACTTGTATGTGGGTGAAGGTTCTCTGTGCACTTGTATGTGGGTGAAGGTTCTCTGTGAACTTGTATGTGGGTGAAGGTTCTCTGTGAACTTGTATGTGGGTGAAGGTTCTCTGTGCATTCTCTACATATGCAATTTCGTCTGTCTAGACTTTCCATGATACTATTTTCCTCGCCGTTGTAATAATGACACTGTTGTGATCCTTGAGAGTGAGATCCTTGAGAGTGAGATCCTTGAGAGTGAGATCCTTGAGAGTGAGATCCTTGAGAGTGAGATCCTTGAGAGTGAGATCCTTGAGAGTGAGATCCTTGAGAGTGAGATCCTTGAGAGTGTGATCCTTGAGAGTGTGATCCTTGAGAGTGAGATCCTTGAGAATGAGATCCTTGAAAGTGAGATCCTTGAAAGTGAGATCCTTGAGAGTGTGATCCTTGACTTTCTACCGAGTGATTACCTGGAGTTTACCTGGAGAGGGTTTCGGGGATCAACGCCCCCACGGCTTGGTCTGAGACCAGGCCTCATGGTGGATCAGGGTCTGATCAACCAGGCTGTTACTACTGACCGCACGCAAACTGACGTACGAACCACAGCCCGGTTGGTCAGGTACTGACTTTAGGTGCCTGTCCAGTGCTTTCTTGAAAACAGCCAGGGGTCTATTGGTAATCCCCCTTATGTTTGCTGGGAGGCTGTTGAGCAGTCTTGGGCCCCGGACACTTATTGTGTTGTCTCTCAATGTACTCGTGGAGCCCCTGCTTTTCATCGGTGGAATGTTGCATCTCCTGCTGAGTCTTTTGCTTTCATAGGGAGTGATTTTCGTGTGGAGGTTTGGTGCCAATTCCTCCAGGACCTTCCAAGCGTATATTATCATGTATCTCTCTCGCCTGCGTTCCAGGGAATACAGATCAAGGACCTTCAACCGTTCTCAGTAATTTAGGTACTTTATCGTACTTATGTGTGCCGTCAAAGTTCTGTGTACACTCTCCAGGTCAGCAGTGTCGCCAGTCTTGAAGGGGGCTGTAATATTATTATTTTTATACTCCATTCTAGGTACTATTTCCGTATGTTTTTTCATAATGGAGTAATGGAGTCTGTTCCTCTGTTCCACCACCACCCGTGTCCCCAGGGCAACCCCATACCTCCCTCATATTACCCACTCCCCCTCCCTCATCGGCAACCCCCACCAAACAACCAGGACAACCCCATCACTACCACAGGAACAACCACCACCCATCCCATGTGAACCATATACACACCTCCCACCTGCACCACCTCCACACCACCCTCCTGCACCAACCCACACTCACCCTCCTGCACCACCCCAACACCTTCCTCGTCACCACCCCCACACCACCCTCCTGCACCACCCACACCATGCACACTTCCTTCTGCACCACCCCCACACCACCCTCACACGTTCCTTCTAGCACTCACCTCGTGCACCACCCCCACAATACCCTTCAGCACTACCACAACACCTCCCTCCTGCACCACCACACACCACATTCCTGCACCACCCCCACACCTCCCTCCTGCACCACCAAAACCTCCCTCCTGCACTCACCACCACACTTCCCCTGCCACCACCACTCCCACACACCAACACCTCCTGCACCACCCATCACCTCCTCCTGCACCACCCCACACCCCCTCCTGCACCACCCCACCTCTACTCCTGCACCACCCCACACCTCCCACCTGCACCACCCTAACACCTCCCTCCTGCACCACCCCACACCTCCCACCTGCACCACCACCTCTCCCACCCCACCAACACCTCCACCTGTACCACCCACACCTCCCTCCTGCACCACCCACACCAGATCCACCTGCACCACACCACCTGTACACCACTCCCCACATCCCACCAGTCATCACCCAGTCATCACCAGTAATCACCAGACACCCATCATCACACCAGTCATCCCACCAGTCATCCACCAGTCATCCCCAGTCATCACACCATCTATCCTGCAACACCAGTCATCACCCAGTCTCCACCAGTCATCCACCGCATCCACATCCCACACCCCTCATCCATCCACCAGTCATCCACACCCCAGTCACCACCAGTCACACCAGTCATCACACCTCATCCCACCAGTAATCACACCAGTCATCACACCAGTCATCACACCAGTCATCCCACCAGTCATCCCACCAGTCATCACACCAGTCATCACACCAGTCATCCCACCAGTCATCCACCAGTCATCCCACCAGTCATCCACCAGTCATCACACCAGTCATCCCACCAGTCATCACACCAGTCATCCCACCAGTCATCCCACCAGTCATCCCAGTCATCCCACCAGTCATCACACCAGTCATCCCACCAGTCATCACACCAGTCATCCCACCAGTCATCCCACCAGTCATCACACCAGTCATCCCACCAGTCATCACACCAGTCATCCCACCAGTCATCACACCAGTCATCACACCAGTCATCACACCAGTCATCACACCAGTCATCACACCAGTCATCACACCAGTCATCACACCAGTCATCCCACCAGTCATCCCACCAGTCATCACACCAGTCATCCACCAGTCATCACACCAGTCATCCCACCAGTCATCACACCAGTCTTCACACCAGTCATCACACCAGTCATCACACCAGTCATCACACCAGTCATCACACCAGTCATCACACCAGTCATCACATCATTGCCTACATCACGTATCTCTTCAACTTATCTTCACTGATCCACATCTCTGCTGTGGTGCGGTGTTGGCTGCACCGCAGCTGAAAATTACTGGCACAGCAGTGTCGCTGTGATCCTGGTACTACAGCAGAAGAAACAGCGGCTACAGCAGGAACAACACCAGTGGGCGAATCAGCAGCGGCAGCAGTGGCAACTGAAGTAATAACAGCAACAGTAGCAGCAACAGCAGAAGTAACAACAATAGCAGCAGCAGCAAAAACAGCAGAGGCAGCAAAATCAACACCACAGTAGCAACAGCAGCAGCTGCAGAGACAGTAACCGCAACAGTAGCAGCGGCAGGAATAGCAGTAGTAGTTAAAGCAGCAGCAGCAGCAGCAGCAACAATATAAACAACAACAACATAAACAACAACATAAACATTAACATTAACAACAACAGCAGGGTAATGTTGGTACAATACGTGAACATCACTTTCCAAGAGGAGTACAGCTTGCTTGAACTGGTCAAGAGATTACTTCACTGTCTGCCGCGTCATGTGTCCATATCTTGCATTCTTTGTGTATTCCCAGTTGTTGTACCTGTGGATACCTGTGTATCTTCCTTCTTCTATCTCCATCACCTTACTATGTGTCTTCATATTTGACTATCTCTTTATTTATTTCATCCTTTGTATCTGTCTCAATGTCTTCCTCTGTCTGTGTTCCAAAGTGTTTCACTTCCTCTGTCTGTGTTCCAAAGTGTTTCACTTCCTCAGTGTTTGTATCTTCCTCAGCGCCTTTATCTCCTTGTGTATTTCTCTTCCCATGTGCTCTTTATATGTACCTCATTTCTACAATTTCTTTGTTTTGTCTTCTTATTTTCTTTTTCTCTCTCCCTCTATCCCCCTTTCTCTCTATCTGTCAGTCCCGTCTCTGTCTTTACCTCCCAGGTGTCTACATGGCAGTGTTCCGGGAGTCAACGACCCTCGGCCCGGTAGCCTCGCGCTCTCCACCGTGCGAACTACAGCCTGGCTGATCAGGAACTGACTTTAGGAACCTATTAAGTTCCCTCTTGAAAACAGCCAAGGATCTATTGGTAATCCTCCTTGTATATGCTGGGAGGCTGTTGAATAGCCTTGGGCCCCTTACATTATTTGCCAGTATCTTACACTATCACACTGATTATGATATGGCCATTCAATGATATGGCAATTCAATGTTGAAAGAGTGTTAGTTGTATTAACTGTAGAGTAAATACAGACATTAGTTAAGTATAAATACTACAAATCATATAATATATTTTATATGTGTCATTTTATTACCTGTAATATTTATCTTGAGCACAAGATGTGTTTCCCTAATGTCATAAAATTTGTACTATTGTCATTCCACGCAAAAATTACAGTAGTAATTCCTATGATATCAGTGTTCGCTTGTGTATGTAGGTTCTTAGTAGTTTATTTTGCATAGTTTATTTTGTTGAGGGAGGTGAAGTGAGAAGTGACCAGGTTCACACGGCGTTTTAGGATTCCCTTTGTTTTCCCAAGTGGTTGAGCCCAGTAGGGAGAACACCTGCCTCACCTCTCACATTTCTGTGGCATTATTCATAGTTCAACAAAACTATTCAACTATACTTTTACGTGTGAGCGAACGATGTTTCTGTGATTATCGGTCTCATAAATTTCTGGAAATTGTCTACAGATGGTGGGTGCCTCCCTCCCTCCCTCCCTCCCTTCCTATCCCTCCCTCGCTCCCTCCCTCCCTTCCTATCCCTCCCTCCCCCTCCCTCCTCTCCTCTCCTTTCCTCTTCTCCTCTCTCTCTCTCTCTCTCTCTCTCTCGTACCTTGACACTGGTTCAGTGTGGAAGTGCAACTGCTGCTGGTTACCTGGTTGATTTTTCTTTTATCTTTGCTGTTCAGAGTTCCTATATGGTTTTTATATGCTTACACATCTGTGATGACGGGTGAGTGTACTGAATCTCACAAGGATTATATGTAGGGTACATATTTATGTCTTGTGGATGTATGTAGGATATTACTATCATGATACCTTTCTGTCTAGAACTTGGCTCCAGATTATTCTACGTTGTTGGGTATGTGCGCAGTCACAGTCGGGGCACATTACACTGCCTGGCACTGTAATTGGCACTTTTCTTGGGTTTAAGAACCTGTGTCTCCACTTTGCGGTATTTTACGACCGCTATTGCTGTTGCACACTTTGTATCTATTTTTGTTAGGATATTTAGGATGTCGTGGTTAATTGGATCCTGTGAACTCATGTACTACATGTATACCATACATGCGCCTCCAAAATATACAACGAGTATTAAAACTTTACTCATTGTAACTTGTAAATAAACAATACTCTCTGAGTATTTGAGAAGTGACGGATAACAAAGTTTTGTTCACTAAAAAACATTATTTAATACTTTATCTAGATACATATATCCCCTAACGTAATAAAACACTGTTAAGGAAAGTGTTTAACTTCAATGTTTCAGTACTCAAGTTCACCTCCTTTGCGGTAATATTAATATATATATATATATATATATATATATATATATATATATATATATATATATATATATATACAGTGGACCCTCGGTTTTCGTTGAAAATTCTTTCAGAATGCTGTTTGAGTGCCGTTACCGAACGAATTTGTTCCCATAAGGACAAATGTAAATTAGATTAGTCATTTCAGACCCCCAAAAATGCACTTACAAAAGCACTTACGAAAATACACTTACATAATTGTTCGAATTTGGAGATGAACGAAAACCGAGGGTCCACTGTATATATATATATATATATATATATATATAGTATATATATACGTATGTCGTGCCGATTAGGTAAACTGGTCAATTAGCAAGAACTCATTTAAAATTAAGTCCTTTCTAAGAAATTTTTTTATACGTTTAAAGATATATTTTTTTTCATTAATGTTAATGTAAATTTTTTAATTTTGCACCAAAAGAATCTTAGAAAACTTACCTAACCTTATTATAACAAACGCAATTTAATTTAGCCTAATCCTATTAAATATATTTTAGATACGTTTACAATAATTTAATAATAAACAAACACAATGAAATATATTTTTCGTTAGGTTCAATGATTTTTGCGAAATTATTGCATACACAAATTTTCGCTTGTCTTATATGGCAAGAAGAGCGTTGCTATTTAAGCCAAAATCGCCAGTTTTACCTAATCGGCACAACATATATATATATATATATATATATATATATATATATATATATATATATATATATATATATATATATATATATTATTTATTTTATTATTAACACATAGCTAGCTAGCTAGGAGAGTGGTCAACTGTTGTAAGATGACCACCACCATGAAGATCTGTGTAGTCTGTAGAAAGGGTAAGGGACGAAAACAGGCCTGGATTGCTTGCAATCTCTGTGGTCAATGGTGCCATGGTATATGCAGGGAGTTTCAACCAGTGACCACTCTTGACATAAACTCAGAGAGATGTTTTTTGGGTCTGCCCAAACGAGATACACCTGTATGAGGAAATTACATATATATTAAAAGACAAGAACACCAATAAAAGATCCTTCTTATAAGACATGTCAACATGGTATGACAGCTGAGAAAATAAGATGGGTGGTTTGGAAGGGGCTGTCTTGGACGACAGCGCTCCTGAGGGTGCTAGTGTTGTCCTGGAGGATAGTTCTCCTGAGAGTGCTAGTGTTGTACTGGAGGACAGTGCTCCTGAGGGAGCTAGTGTTGTCCTAGAAAACAGTGCTCCTGAGGGTGCTAGTGTTGTCCTGGAGGATAGTTCTCCTGAGAGTGCTAGTGTTGTACTGGAGGACAGTGCTCCTGAGGGAGCTAGTGTTGTCCTAGAAAACAGTGCTCCTGAGGGTGCTAGTGTTGTCCTGGAGGATAGTTCTCCTGAGGGTGCTAGTGTTGTCCTGGAGGACAGTGCTCCTGAGGGTGGTGCTAGTGTTGACCTAGAGGACAGTGCTCCTGAGGGTGCTAGTGTTGTCCTAGAGGACAGTGCTTCTGAGGGTGCTAGTGTTGTCCTGGAGGACAGTGCTCCTGAAGGAGCTAGTGTTGGAGATGGAACAAAAGGGGATGTTAGCACTAGTGCTGAAGATAGAAATGAGACAGGAAAACACGCACCAATAGGGAATACAGTCACAAAAAACAAGACAAACACAAACCAGGAATATGCAAATATTATGCATTTGGTATCTGCAGCCATGGAATTTCTGGGAAAACAGATGGGACATGCAACTTTGACCACCCCAGAAAATGCCGTGCCCATATGACAACAGGTAAATAAAACCTCTCTTTCTGTAAGCTTTTCCACCCTGAAATGTGTCACTCATCAGTTCAGGAAAGACAGTGCTATAACCTATATTGTCAGGCACACCACCTAAAGGGTACAAGACGACACAGAACATCCAGACCATGGGAAAACCTGGGTAGCCAAAGCCATTCCAGAGATAGAGGTTTTTTAGCGCCAGGAAGGAAAAAAAGCTGGCAGGAAATGACAGAAATCGTACACCAACTGCAATCATTTCTGGAGTGGAACCACAGTCAATGGCCTCCACTCCAGAACAACAGATATTAGTGCCAGGAAAAAAGAACCCAACCCCATACCACCAATACCCCCAATCCAATGACATTCATCTTTGCAAATATACAGGATCTAAAGCCAGCAACAAACAACAAGATACCTTACATCCGTGGACTGCTTACAGAGTCAAATGCAATGTTTGCGGCTTTCAGAGAGACCCACATAAAGGATCACTTGGACAATGAAATATGGATCCCGGGCTACAACCTATACAGATGTGACAGAGTGAACAGGCAAAAGAGGGGAAGAGTTGGCCTGTATATCACAGAGTCACTTATATGCTCAGAACTACTAAATGCCTCAAATGATGAAGTTGAAGTTTTAGCAGTAAAGATCGAGAATCAAAACCTGGTCATCGTGGTTGTAAACAAGCCTCCGGATGCAACGTCCCAACAATTCCAGGAACAGCTTCTGAAAATTGACCACTGTCTTGAAAACCTTCCAGCCCATGCCCCCAACATCTTGCTCCTGGGGGACTTCAACCTAAGGCACCTAAAATGGAGGAATATTGCAAATAATGTGGTAGCAGAGATAACACCAGGAGGCAGCTCAGATGAAAACTCGCACACACACGAGCTTTTAAATCTCTGCACCAAATTCACCTTAAACCAGCAAATAATAGAGCCTACAAGATTGGAGAATACGCTGGACCTCATCTTCACTAACAATGATGATCTGATACGAAATGTCATCATATCAAAAACGATATACTCAGATTACAACATAATAGAGGTCCAGACATGTATGAGGGGGCCCAGATCGACAAAATGGGATCAGTCGCAAGGGAGCCTTCTCCAATTTCAACTTCAATAACAAAAACATAAGGTGGGACCAAGTAAACCAAGTCCTAAATGATATAAACTGGGAAGATAGCCTAAGCATCACGGATCCTAACCTATGTCTAGGCCAAATTAACTCTGTGGTACTTGAGGTTTGCTCAAGGCAAATTCCCTTAAGGAAAAGGAGGAGAAAATGTAAACTAGAAAGAGAGGCGCTCCCTATACAGGTGAAGGCAAAGAATAACAGAGCGGCTACAAGAGGCCAATATATCTGAAATACGTAGGGAGACATTGGTCAGACAAATAACAAACATCGAATTAAAACTAATTTGAATCTTACAGGACTCAAGAAACGCGGGAAGAACTAAAAGCCATTAATGAAATTGAAAGAAACCCAAAGTATTTCTTTTCTTATGCCAAAACAAAGACGAGAACAACATCCAGTATTGGGCTCCTACTAAAACGAGATGGGTCCTACACAGATGACAGCAAGGAAATGAGCGAGTTACTAAAGTCCCAGTATGACTCAGTTTTTAGCGAGCCGCTAACCAGACTGAAAGTTGAAGACATAAATGATTTTTTTATGAGAGTGCCACAGAACCTGGTAGACGCAAGCCTATCTGACATTATCCTGACGCCACATGACTTCGAAAAGGCGATAAATGACATGCCCATGCATTCCGCTCCAGGCCCTGACTCATGGAACTCAGTGTTCATCAAGAACTGCAAGTAGCCCCTATCACTACAAACCAATAGCGCTAACGTCCCATATCATAAAAATCTTTGAAAGGGTTCTAAGAAGCAAGATCGCCACTCATCTAGATAACCATCAATTACACAACCCAGGGCAGCATGGGTTTAGAGCAGGTCGCTCCTGTCTGTCTCAACTACTGGACCACTACGACAAGGTCCTGGATGCTCTAGAAGACAAACAGAATGCAGATGCTATATACACAGACTTTGCAAAAGCCTTTGATAAGTGTGACCATGGTGTGATAGCACACAAAATGCGTGATAAAGGAATAACAGGAAAAGTTGGTAGATGGATCCATAATTTCCTAACAAGTAGAACACAAAGAGTAGTAGTCAACAGAGTAAAGTCTGAGGCGGCTACGGTAAAGCTCTGTTCCACAAGGCACAGTACTGCTCCCATCCTGTTCCTCATCCTTATATCGGACATAGACAGGGATATCAGCCACAGTGCCGTGTCTTCTTTGCAGATGACACCCGAATCTGCATGACAGTGTCCACCATTGAAGACACTGCAAGACTCCAAGCAGACATCAACCAAATCTTTAAATGGGCTGCAGAAAACAATATGAAGTTCAATGATGAGAAATTTCAATTACTCCGATATGAAAAACGTGAGGAAATTAAAATCTCATCGGAGTATAAAACAAATTCCATCCACACAATAGAGCGAAAAACTAATGTCAAAGACCTGGGAGTGATCGTGACAGAGGATCTCACCTTCAAGGACCATAACACTGTAGCAATAGCATCTGCCAGAAAAAATGACAGGATGGATAATGAGAACCTTCAAAACCAGGGATGCCAAGCCCATGTTGACACTTTTCTGGTCGCTTGTTCTATCTAGGCTGGAATATTGGTGCACACTAACTGCACCTTTCAAGGCAGGTGAAATTGCTGAACTAGAAAATGTACAGAGAACCTTCACGGCACACATAACTGCAATAAACCACCTCAATTATTGGGAATGCTTGAAGTTCCTAAACCTGTACTCCCTGGAACGCAGGCGGGAGAGATACATTATTATATATACTTGGAAAATCCTAGAGGGATTAGTACCAAACTTGCACACGAGAGTCACTCCCTACGAAAGCAAAAGACTCGGCAGACCATGTAACATCCCCGCAATGAAAAGCAGGGGTGGCACTAACACGTTGAGAGACAACACAATAAGTGTCAGGGGCCCAAGACTGTTCAACTGCTTCCCAGCATACATAATGGGGATTACCAATAGACCCTTGGCTGTCTTCAAGCTGGCACTTTACAGGCATCTAAAGTCGGTGCCTGACCAGCCAGGCTGTGGTTCGTACGTTGGACTGCGTGCGGCCAGCAGTAACAGCCTGGTTGATCAGGCTCTGATCCAACATGAGGCCTGGTCACAGACCGGGCGGCAGGGGCGTTGACCCCTGGAATTCTCTCCAGGTAAACTCCAGGTAGATAGTAGGAGAGAGGTAGATAGTTTTGTGGTATTGAAACATTTCCCAAACTGGAGCCAGCCGGGATTAGATCTTGCGACACATTCTCCCGCTTCAATAAAGAAAACAGCGTTCACATTGACTTAATCACTTAACCACGAGTGTCCTCGGATCATGAACAACACCTAGCTCTGCTGGGTGCAAAATCTTTGATGGATCCCTGTTTAAGTGGTTAAGGCAATGTGAACGTTGTTCTGTCACTTGAGGCGGGAGATGTGTAACATCTAATCGGTAGCTGCAGTTTGGTAAAGTTTCAGTACCACTTGTTTTGTGGTTTATTGATATATATATATATATATATATATATATATATATATATATATATATATATATATATATATATATATATATATATATATATATATATATATATATATATATATTTTTTTTTTAACACATCGGCCGATTCCACCAAGGCAGAGTGGCCCGAAAAAGAAAAACTTTCATCATCATTCACTCCATCACTGTCTTGCCAGAGGCATGCTTACATTACAGCTACAAAACTGCAACATTAACACACCTCCTTCAGAGTGCCTGCACTGTACTTCCCATCTTCAGGAATCAAGTCCGGCCTGCCGGTTTCCGTGAATCCCTTCATAAATGTTACTTTGCTCACACTCCAACAGCATTCAAGTCCTAAAAACGTTTTGTCTCCATTCGCTCCTATCTAACACGCTCACGCACGCTTGCTGGAAGTCCAAGCCCCACGCACACAAAACCTCCTTTACCCCCTCCATCCAACCTTTTCTAGGCCGACCCCTAACCCGCCTTCCCTCCACTACAGATTTATACTCTCTCGAAGTCATTCCTATTTTGTTCCATCCTCTCTATATGTCCAAACCACCTCAATAACCCCTCTTCAGCTCTCTGGATAATAGTTTTGGTAATCCCACACCTCCTCCTAATCTCTAAACTACGGATTCTCTGCATTATATTCACACCACACATTGCCCTCAGACATGACATCTCCACTGCCTCCAGCCTTTCTCCTTGTTGCAACATTCACAACCCATGTCTCACACCCATACAAGAGTGTTGGTATAACTATACTCTCATTCATTCCCCTCTTTGCTTTCATGGATAAAGTTCTCTGTCTCCACTAGCTCCTCAGTGCACCACTCACCCTTATCTAAATATTGTTCACCTATATGTTTCACTGCAAACACTTGGTCTACATACTCCCTACCCTTCCTAAAGCCTCCTTGTTCATCTGCTATCCTGCTCTCCGTCTTACTCCTAATTCTTTCAATAATAACTGTATCATACACTTTACCAGGTATACTCAACAGACTTATTCCCCTATAATTTTTACACTCTCTTTTGTCCCCTTTGCCTTTATACAAAGGAACTATGCATGTTCTCTGCCAATCCCTAGGTACCTTACCCTCTTCCATACATTTATTAAATAAAAACACTAACCACTCTAAAACTATATCCCCACTTGCCTTTAACATTTCTATCTTTATCCCATCAATCCCATTTGCTTTACCCCCTTTCATTCTACTCACTACCTCACGAACTTTCCCCACACTCACAACTGGTTCTTCCTCACTCCTATAAGATGTTATTCCTCCTTGCCCTATACACGAAATGACAGCTTCCCTATCTTCATCAACATTTAACAATTCCTCAAAATATTCCCTCCATCTTCCCGATACCTCTAACTCTCCATTTAATAACTCTCCTCTCCTATTTTTAACTGACAAATCCATTCTTTCCCTAGGCTTTCTAACTTATTAATCTCACTCCAAAACTTTTTCTTATTTTTAACAAAATTTGTTGATAACATCTCACCCACTCTCTCATTTGCTCTCTTTTTTACATTGCTTCACCACTTTCTTAATCTCTCTTTTTCTCTCCATATACTCCTCCCTCCTTACATCACTTTTACTTTGTAAAAACCTCTAATATGCTAGCTTTTTCTCTCTTACTAATCTCTTTGCATCATCATTCCACCAATCGCTCTTCTTCCTTCCCGCACCCACTTTCCTATAACCACAAACTTCTGCTGAACACTCTAACACTATATTCTTAAACTTACCACATACCTCTTCTACCCCACTGCCTATACTCTCACTAGCCCATCTGTCCTCCAATAGTTGTTTATATCTTACCCTAACCGCCTGCTCCTTTAGTTTATAAATCTTCACTTCTCTCTTACTTGCTGTTTCCATTCTCCTTGTATTCCATCTACCTTTTACTCTCACTGTAGCTACAAATCTGATATATCTGTGGCCCCTCTATAAACATGTACATCCTGAAGTCTACCCAACAGTCTTTTATCTACCAATATGTAGTCCAACAAACTACTGTCATTTCTCCCTACATCATATCTTGTATACTTATTTATTCTCTTTTTCTTAAAATGTGTTACCTATATTCAAACCCCTTTCTATACAAAGTTCAATCAAATGCTCCCTATTATCATTTACACCTGGTACCCCAAACTTACCTATATATATATATATATATATATATATATATATATATTGTGCCGAATAGGTAAAACTGGTCAATTAGCAAGAACTCATTTAAACGACATAGATGAGGGAATAAATAGCGACATAAGCAAATTTGCTAATGACACCAAAATAGGCCGTCCTTATTTATTCAAATGAGGACATTAGAGCACTCCAGGATGATTTGAATAGACTGATGCAGTGGTCGGAGAAGTGGAGATGCAGTTCAATATAGACAAATGCAAAGTTCTAAATATTGGACAGGACAATAACCATGCCACATATAAACTAAATAATGTAGATCTTAATATTACGGATTGCGAAAAGGATTTAGGAGTTCTGGTTAGCTTTAATATGAAACCAAGACAACAGTGCATAAGTGTTCGCAATACAGCTAACAGAATCCTTGGCTTCATATCAAGAAGTATAAATAATAGAAGTCCTCAGGTTGTTCTTCAACTCTATATGTATATCTCTGGTTACGCCTCATTTAGATTATGCTGCACAGTTCTGGTCACCGTATTACAGAATGGATATAAATGCACTGGAAAACGTACAAAGGAGGATGACAAAGTTAATCTCATGTATCAGAAATTTCTGAATCTGCACTCTCTAGAAAGGCATAGATTTAGGAAGGATATGATTGAGATGTATAAATGGAAAACAGGAATTAATGAAGGGGATGTAAACAGCGTGCTGAAAATATCTAGCATTGACAGGACTCGCAGCAATGGTTTTAAATTGGAAAAATTCAGATTCAGGAAGGATATAGGAAAGCACTGGTTTGGTAATAGAGTTGTGTGAGTGGAACAAACTCCCGAGTACCGTCATAGAAGCTAAGACGTTGTGTAGTTTTAAAAATAGGTTGGATAAATACATGAGTGGGTGTGGGTGGGTGTGAGTTGGACCTGACTAGCTTGTGCTACTAGATCAGATGCCGTGCTCCTCCCTTAAGTGAATGTGACTGTCCTGACTAGGTTAAGGCATTGGCTTAAGCCGGTGGGAAAATTAGACCTGTCTCGCATTGGCCAGTAGGCCTGCTGCAGTGTTCCTTCTTTATTATGTTCTTATAACAAGCGCAATTTAATTTAGCCTAATCCAACTAAATATATCTTAGATAAGTTTAAAATAATTTAATAATACAAACACAATGAAATATATTTTTTTCGTTAGGTCCAGAATGATTTTTGCGAAATTATTGCATATCCAAATTTTCGCTTGTCTTATTTGGCAAGAAGAGCGTTGCTACATTATATATATATATATATATATATATATATATATATATATATATATATATATACTGCTTATGGAGGCTAGTACACCAAACGGGATAAGAATGAAATTAGCTTAAAGCACCCACACCACCGAATGTCCTCGGACCAAGAGTAACACTAGCCTGGGTGCTTGGTTCTTGTAGGATTGTGTGATTAGTGGGTTAAGGCGTCATGTGATATATATATATATATATATATATATATATATATATATATATATATATATATATATATATATATATATATATATATACGTATATGAAAGAGAGAGAGTGCTCTCAGGAGAGGGTAGGAGAGCAAATCTAGTTCAAGGATTACAAGGAAATTTTCTCCGGGACGTTCTTGAGGACACCAACAACACCTTGTCTAACACACTGTTGCTACTCACTGTCTCCTCTACCCCCGAGGAGCGCTAACCTCACCTGGTGCTCTGATCAACACAAGGTAAAGGATACCAAGCTATTTCCTCTCAAATATACTGCTAGTTGATATACTCGGGTACGAACGGAATATATAAGATTTCATGAACACACACAAGCATATTCGCGACCAGGAGCTAAGGCTCGACCGACACAAATACAACTCGCAGAATACATTTCAGAAGAAATTCTGAGAACTGGGGGATCTACACGGAGGACCGGAAACGTGGAAGTCAAAGGTGATGCAGAGTGTGACGGTAAACTTTATGCAACAATAAATCAGAAAGACAGAGTGGAGTGAAAGAAGCAGCAAGGTGAACCTTATGTGTATCAGACGGGCAGAGTAGACTACGAGTTTCCTTTGGTGTTACTGACCACTCAGAACACTGAGTTCCGAACACCTTGTTAAGGTAAATATAGAGCGTAGAGAGAAACGTAAAAGAAGGAATGAGATAATGAATACTGGCAGAAGTGGAGCAATCTGGGAGAAGTGGAGACAATCCTGGGCAGGAGTGCGACACTGGGCAGGAAGTGCCGGGAGACAAACAAAATGAAAGAGCAACATACAGGTAAGCTTGGGTGAAGGGAAACGCTGAGCGACAGTTGGAGAACAACAGACAACATCAAAACCCGAATTTAAGCCAACAACTGCTACACAGTCACACCAGAAGGAAGGCGTCAGCAAGAGACCAGGTAATATGATAAAAGGGGAAGAGAGAAACTCACATATAATGACATGGAAATCTGCGACTGGCTGAACAAACGATAGGAGGAGGAATTGTTGGGAAAATACGACCACCACCATGATTGTATTCCCTTCCCTGGCGCTGTATGACCCCAACGGGTTTAGTGCTTTCCCATTAATAGAAAAATAATAATAATAATAATAATAATAATAATAATAAATGCTATATGGTTTAGAGCACCGGACATTATTTTACATATCAAAGTTTGCTGGAAAAAGTCTAATGTGTTTCATTATTTGTGAGTTACATGACCCATACCTGTTTACCACTTGTTTGAGAATATAATAGTAACGTAATATCGTAATATTTGGTAACGGGGTCAGTGTGTGATAACTGTGGATCTGCTGCAATCTGGTGATGCTAATGACGTGTTCGCTGTCTCACGTCCGCCACTCTGTGAGGACGCTGTGAATCTGCTGTAAACTAGTGGTGATCCTGGTGTGATTACTGTCTTATGTACGCCACTCTGTCACTTAATAGTCCAGAGATAAAGGAAACTCCCTGGGGCGTCTCCCTCCCTCCATCCCACGCTGCTCTCGGCACAACTGCCTCTGTATAACTGCCAGTTTGCTGGTAATTACCTGCTGGTGGCTGCAGCTACGGTCGTTGTTCTCCGAATTCTTTCTTGATTTTTTCGTGACAACTTCGGAGATTTTGCAGAAGTTATTGAATACCTACTGGAATTCAACTCGGTAACTTCTGTGTGCGCGCTCACCTATTTGTGGTTGAAGGGGTCGAGTATTAGCTCCTGTCCCCGTTGTGTGTGTACTCACCTAATTGTGGTTGCAGTGGTCGATTCATAGTTCATGGTCCCGCCTCTTCAATGGTCGCTACTAGGTTCACTCTCTCCCTTCTCCATGAGCTTTATCATACCTCTTTTTAAAGCTATGTATGGAACCTGCCTTCACTACATCACTTTCCAGATTATTCCACTTCCTGACAACTATATGACTGAAGAAATGCTTCCTAACATCCCTGTGACTCATCTAAGTCTTCATCTTCCAATTGTGACCCCTTGTTGCTGTGTCCCATCTCTAAAACATCCTCTCTCCTGTGTGTGTGTGTGTGTGTGTTTGTGTCGTGTGTGTGTGTAGTGTGTGTGTGTGTGTGTGTGTGTGTGTGTGTGTGTGTGTGTGTGTAGTGTGTGTGTGTGTGTGTGTGTGTGTGTTTGTGTGTGTGTGTGTGTGTGTGTGTGTGTGTAGTGTGTGTGTGTGTGTGTGTGTGTGTGTGTGTGTGTGTGTGTGTGTGTGTGTGTGTGTGTGTGTGTGTGTGTGTGTGTGTGTGTGTGTGTGTGTGTGTGTGTGTGTGTGTGTGTGTGTGTGTGTTGTGTGTGTGTGTGTGTGTGTGTGTGTGTGTGTGTGTGTGTGTGTGTGTGTGTGTGTGTGTGTGTGTGTGTGTGTGTGTGTGTGTGTGTGTGTGTGTATGTGTGTTAAGTTTACTTCCTCTGGGTCATTTTCTTTTTTCTGATTCTCTAAGTTGTTCTTCCTCTACTGAACTGTTCTTTCTCTCTGACTTACAATGCATCACGCAGCTTGTCACTTGTTATGACTTCTAACGAACACTTGTTCGGACACTTCTGTGAGCTGATTTGTTCCTCCTACAATTTCCTTAATTATGATAATTTGAGAAGATAATGAGAGAGGAGCGTGGCTTCACTGCCATGTGCAGGCAGTATGTAGCCAGGATTGTTTCCTTTCTTACTTTTACGAACAGTATTCCAAAGGTCTGGTATCCTGTCACCCAAGTCTGCATCAACAGCCTGTCTGTGTATTAGTCTTCAGAGTAATAAGGAGTTAAAGGCTTTCTTGCAGTCTTTGAATATTCAGGTTTTGAAGTCTGCTCGTCCTCTTTTCTGTCAAAGTGAATTGATAATTCAACAACTTATCTGCTTTTCTTTTCTGTTTAGTTGTAGGTTGTTTTAGCTGTGTGAAATATAAATTCCCATTCTTAAATCTGTGCTGATTCTTGGCGAGGATTTCTAAGTTTTTCAGCTGTTCAATCCTTCCTTTCCTTACTATCCTATTTATTAGAGATTCTGCTCTATAGTTTAGTGTGTCAATTCTTATCGTTATCTCTGAGAGATTACATGTGTCATCTTTTAGGCATCTGGAAGTTCACGTATCTCTATTGACACGGTAATAGTATGATCAAAATTATAATTTAATATATGCAGTATTAGAGTTTCACATAAGAATGTGCAAGAAGGTGTCTGGGGAAGCGGCTTGTACTGGATTTCAGTGTATTCTTACCTCATCTATTGTTGTGTTTTGTCGGGTCCCTCTGTCCTGGATGTGTCGCATTCCTTTAGTGCTCTCACACTTCCTCTCTTACCATCTTTGTATCTGAGAGCATCGTTGGGTTAGTTGTGCCGCCTAAGCGGCTAGTTTATTGTGCACCCCATGCTCATTCTTGTAGCTCAAGAATCAGAATTACAGAGGTCACAATGGGTTTTTGTCAGACTCCACTGTTCACTATTCCACCACTAGAAAGAAATATTGGTCATTTTGCATTGTACACAATACAATTTGGATTGCAGTGTTCAAAAAATATTACCACTAAAAAACATTGTCATAACTGGATTGCAATCTCCTCTATAAAAACCGTTCAGTCATTTGATCGATGCAAAATGTGGATACAACTTCATGATTCCAGATAACTTATCATTAACAATGAGGTTGTTTTTCATATCCTGTAAGGTTTGCATGGAGGTGCCTCTGAATGGTTGAATGTTTGGACACCCCAAGATTTAATGTTCCAGTGTATGACTGTCACACATCGCTGGGTTTGTCTCCCTTTTCATCATTGGCAGTGACCCTTTGCCTTGCTTAGCCTTGCTTAGCCTTGCTTTAACTGTTGTATTTTTTTTGTTTAGTTCCTCGCATACTTCCTTATCGTTATCTCTGAGTGGTCCATCTTTCCTCAGCCTTATCACCTGATTCCTCACTTGCATTCACTCTCTGATATGAATTCTCGTCTAGTTCTCCTCTCCTTGTTGTACCTACACTGTTCGAGCTCTAGTTCTTGGGTCCCTACCTTTAAATCTGTATAGTGAATTGGCCTTCAGTCTATCCCCTGCACGAAAGAAATCAGTTTTTTTATTGTTCCTCAGACCGATTTTAAGTTCCAGTTTCTATTTTCATTCCCTTAATTAATAATGTAATTTATCTTTTGTAATTATGTTTTCTTTGACTCACTGCTCTAATATCAATATGTTATATCTAATATGGTGGACTGGCAGCCCTCGCAGCTCTGGCCTTGTAACAAACTTCTCAACTTTCTCAATTATATTGGTATGCTCAACGAAATACAGGATTCCTTGCTCTGGCACCGTGTTCTAGGTACTGGTCTCACTTGTGACGTGTATAGTGATCCGAGTGCTTCCGTAATCAAAGTGTTGAAGGCTAGTCTTATATTTACCTGTTTTGTATGCGCCACTTATGTTGTTATGTTTATGTGCTTCTCAAAGAAAGAGATTTCGTATGACCACTCTTACGTCCATTTCTCTTCCCAAGTCTAAGAGTTTTCTTCCTTCAGATAACAGTTCTTTTCTTGTCTCTTTTATCCTAATCCCTTTCTCTTATTTGCAGAGGCTGAATTCAAGTAGGCGCTTCTTGGACCACTTCATTGCCTTTTCACCTCCCCACATAGCATATTGCAGTCTTTTTCTATTTTTATTCGTCTCATTAGTTTTGAGTCACCTCCAAACATTTACATGTTGGAATCTATTCCCCTTGGTATTTCATTTACATAAATTAGGAGCAGCATTACTTCAATAACTAACTTTAGTGATGGTCCACTTAGTACTTCTCTCCACCCTGGCTACTCTCCCACATTACTCTGCCGTCTGATTCTTAGGTAATCTCATATTAAATAAAGTACTTCCCAGTTCACCTCAAAAGCTACTTTGAAAGTCTAAGTATATGCCGTCCTTACGACCTTCTCTTTCCTTTGTACTTCCTCTCTTGTACTGGAATGAATCATTCAGTGTCTTCACTATATGCCTCGGTAAGGAATTTAATATTAGTTTTCTTCATTTCGTTCTTTGTTCCGTTGTATTTCAATAAAGAGCTCTCTAATTTTCACAAATGTTTCTTCTCGATATGCTAGTCTTGCCTCGTCGCTTCCATTCTCTTGCTGTCGTCTCTAGAGTACAATCACACACCAGAATGTAGCGGTCGCTTGATTCTAGTAATTCCTCGTATACTACACTCAATGTCATCATGTCTCAGGCTGAATATCAAGTACAATAGTGTGTGTGTGTGTGTGGTGTGTGTGTGTGTGTGTGTGTGTGTATGTGTGTGTGTATGTGCGCGTGCGTGTGTACTCATCTATTTGTACTCACCTATTTGTGGTTGCAGGGGTCGAGACTCAGCTCCTGGCCCCGCCTCTGGGTCCTCTCTCTCCCTGCTCCATGAGCTTTATTATACCTCGTCTTAAAAAACTATGTATGGTTCCTTCCTCTACTACATCACTTGCCAGACTATTCTACTTCCTGACAACTCTATGACTGAAGAAATACTTCCTAACATCCCTTTGACTCATCTGAATCTTCAACTTCCAATTGTGACCCCTTGTTTCTGTGTCCCATCTCTGGAACATCCTGTCTCTGTCTACCATATCTATTCCTCGCAGTATTCTGTATGTCGTTATCATGTCTCCCCTAACCCTCCTATCCTCCAGTGTCGTCAGGCCGATTTCCCTTAACCTTTATTCGTGGACATTCCCCTTAGCTCTGGAACTAGTCTTGTTGCAAACCTTTGCACTTTCTCTAATTTCTTGACATGTTTGACCAGATGTGCTGCATACTCCAGTATGGGCTTGACATACACGGTGTACAGAGTCTTGAACGATTCCTTACTGAGGTATCGGAACGCTATTCTTAGGTTTGCCAGGCGCCCGTATGCTGCACCAGTTATCTGGTTGATGTGTGCTTCCGGAGACGTGTTCGGTATTATACTTACCCCAAGATCTTTCTCCTTGAGTGAGGGTTGCAGTTTTTGGCCACCTAGTCTATATTCTGTCTGCGGTCTTCTTTGCCCTTCCCCGATCTTCATGACTTTGCATTTGGTATGGTTAAATTCAAGGAGCCAGTTACTGGACCACGTGTCCAGCCTGTCTAGGTCTCTTTGTAGTCCTGCCTGATCCTCATCTGATTTAATTCTCCTCATTAACTTCACATCGTCTGCAAACAGGGACACTTCTGAGTCTATCCCTTCCATCATGTCATTCACATATATATGTGTGTGTGTGTGTGTGTGTGTGTGTGTGTGTGTTCGTGTGTGTGTGTGTGTGTGTGTTCGTGTGTGTGTACTCACCTAGTTGTACTCACCTAGTTGTGGTTGCAGGGGGTCGAGTCATAGCTCCTGGCCCCCACCTCTTCACTGGCCGCTACTGGGTCACGCTCCCTGCTCCATGAGCTTTATCATACCTCTCCTTAAAGCTATGTATGGAACCTGCCTCCACTACATCGCTTCCCAAGCTATTCCACTTCCCGACGACTCTATGACTGAAGAAATACTTCCTAACATCCCTGTGATTCATTTGAGTCTTCAACTTCCAACTGTGTCCCCTTGTTGCTGTGTCCCATCTCTGGAACATTCTGTCTCTGTCCACCTTGTCTATTCCTCTCAGTATCTTATATGTCGTTATCATGTCCTCCCTATCTCTCCTGTCCTCCAGTGTCGTCAGGTCGATTTCCCTTAACCTTTCCTCGTAGGACATACCCCTTAGCTCCGGGACTAGTCTTGTTGCAAACCTTTGCACTTTCTCTAGCTTCTTTACGTGTTTGGCTAGATGTGGGTTCCAAACTGGTGCTGCATACTCCAGTATGGGCCTAACGTACACAGTGTACAGAGTCCTGAACGATTTTATATTAAGATGTCGGAATGCTGTTCTTAGGTTTGCTAGGCGCCCGTATGCTGCAGCAGTTATTTGGTTGATGTGCGCCTCAGGAGATGTGCCTGGTGTTATACTCACCCCAAGATCTTTTTCCTTGATTGAGGTTTGTAGTCTCTGGCCCCCTAGACTGTACTCCGTCTGCGGTCTTCTTTGCCCTTCCCCAATCTTTATGACTTTGCACTTGGTGGGGTTGAACTCCAGGAGCCAATTGCTGGACCAGGCTTGCAGCCTGTCCAGATCCCTTTGTAGTTCTGCCTGGTCCTCGTCCGATTGAATTCTTCTCATCAACTTCACATCATTTGCAAACAGGGACACTTCGGAGTCTATTCCTTCCGTCATGTCGTTCACAAATACCAGAAACAGCACCGGTCCTAGGACTGACCCCTGTGGAACCCCGTTCGTCACCGGCGCCCACTCTGACACCTCGCCACGTACCATGACTCGCTGCTGTCTTCCTGACAGGTATTTCCTGATCCATTGTAGTGCCTTTTCTGTTATCCCTGCCTGTACTCACCTAATTGTGGTTGCAGGGGTCGAGACTCAGCTCCTGGCCCCTGTGTGTGTGTGTGTGTGTGTGTGTGTGTGTGTGTGTGTGTGTGTGTGTGTGTGCGTACCGATATGTACTCACAGAAATGTGATTCAGGGGGTTGAAATTTAGTTCTGAACTCGCCTCTAAAGAAATCTTTATTTACCAATAATGTAGAGAGTTTAACTGATATTGTTTTACAATGGTAATTTCTTATATAGAAAAACCCCTAGTTATGCAATGTGTTAGTGTTTATGGCCTCTGTCGTATTTACTCTTGAAACTGTGCATTGTGTTGATCACTTCCCCAGCTGGCTCCTTCCATTTGTTTACCACCCTGGTTTTATTTTTTTTTTAATTTCCATCTATTCTCCATTACTCCTGTGTCTTGCACTTCAATCAGTGTGTTCTATTAAATCCTCTGTAAGTCTTTCTTCTAAGCTCGTTTGGTTTATTTTCCTTACTGGTTCGTCATAGCTCGATCACGTCAGCTCTTGGACTAGTTCTGTTACAGACCTTTGGACCTTTTCGATTTTACAAACATGTTTTATGACGTGCGGACTCTAAACTGTGAGTCGTGACGTGCGGACTCTAAACTGTGAGTCGTGACGTGCGGACTCTAAACTGTGATTCGTGACGTGCGGACTCTAAACTGTGATTCGTGACGTGCGGACTCTAAACTGTGAGTCGTGACGTGCGGACTCTAAACTGAGTCGTGACGTGTGTCGAGTGCACACTTCTAAAAGAAAATTCTGAGATTAATTTTTTTTATATTTTATTTAAAAGACATGCTTACAAAAAACAGGATATATCTGCTAATGTGCAACTACACCGTACTAAACAGAATACAGCAATCTTGAACTACAACATACAATATCTGATTTACATTCACAATCACTGTAACATATCTTACTTTCGTTATTATCCTCTGCCTTAGAAAACTATTGCATTACACATTTTAATACTGTTAAACATACTACACAATACTCACAATATACATATGCAAGCTAAATACTCCTAACACTAACACATCATAACGGAGTGCTCTTCCTCCAACAAATACACTTATTTTGTTCCAGCTTTACCATTAGCCATTTAATGACCCAAGGAACTACGTTCCTGCCTATTCTGCAACTGATAACATCTTAAAACATTATTATACAGACACCAAAGAACATATGTTCCTACCCATTACATATAACCTAACTACAGACATACTTAAGCCGGCAAAAATAATATACATTACACAAAAATATATAAACATCAGAAATACAATTGTAAATTTCGTTCACAAAATCCAAAGTTTAATCTCCGAGTTACATCATAAAAAACCTCTTACCATAACTCCATTATGTACCTTTCTCCAACAACATCACATAATGACACGGGATTCTCTCCTATACTCTTCACATACTGACACTATTAGATTAACACGTTTCCAACCGGTACATACAATATCTCCTTTTACTGTAATTTATGTACGCTCACTTCTCATCCATACTTACATACTGTACATTTCAGTATCCATACTTACATACTGTACATTTCAGTATCCATACTTACAAACTGTACATTTCAGTACCACACAACACTAAGATAAGTAACTATTTCTTACACAAAAACTTTAAAACCACACATATGATTTACCTAACATAGTAGACAACGCACAACAGTGTTGTGTATATATATTCACTCTTTCCTTTAGATATTACAGATCATAACACATATAGTATTACTCTCCGCTCTTACTACGGCTCATACCTGAACCTCAATCTCCAAATGTGCTTGAAAGACCCCCCCCCCTCTTTTTCCACCAGCTAAGGCTACCCGAAACTGTATTATCACACAGTACACACAAACTGTGTGTCATCACAATACACACATATACTTGTGTGTCATACATCATACACACTCAAACTGTGTGTCATCACCAGTAGCTACACAAACTGTGTGTCATCACATAGTACACACAAACTGTGTGTCATCACACAGTACACACAAAGCGCACAAAGAGGTGATCCTGAACATCTCGACTGCTCCAATAAATTAATCACCAAGTCAATTAATACCTAAAATCTTACTGATATATACTTACTATATGAACATAAGATGTAATACACATTAACCCCTATCCACATGACAAAATAAACACCATATATGCATGACAAAATATTCTTCTTAACACAGTATCAAAAAACGTGCTCTACAATTTAATGCTATGACAACTTTACACATATTCGTATTCGTCACCAGTGAAAATGTTCTTTATACATATTACCAAGCTGTGTCAAAGCTTCACCTACAACAGTCAAAATCTCCTATTAATTTATCAAGAAAAATTCCATCATGTCGTCCATAGGAAAACCACCTCTATATTTCCCCATGTCTCACAATACTACCTCCTTCCTTCTTTTGTCCTTCAGTCCAGTACACATCCACACCCTCTCTAACCGTATGCACCCATGATTTCGTCACTCGTCCACCTTATACAAAACGTCCAAACTCAGAACCCTCAAAGCATTAATCCCTCCCCCTCCTATCAAACGTATAACCCCACCCAACAATTTCCGTACAGCCTCTAAATGCCCACAAAATATACCACATGATAAGCTGACTCTTCCTCCCGCCCTACCACAATTTGCAGCCGCCACCAATCCCATTTAAACAGCACAACTTTCGATGCTAACACCCCATGCAAAATCTGAAAATCACTCCCTCACCCTAGCTTTCATCCTCAAATGTCGTAATCCTTCCCAGATTCCTTTCCAAATATATACAGGAAACACTGCTTCCCCCTCCACCCTTCCAGCCCCACCCCCACCCTACCCAATGCACTAGCCGTGACTCCCGTGGATCCTCACCCCATTATACTGCGCAACATATCCCCAACCTTACCAGATCCTTCCCTCCCCACCAGCTCTCAATTCAGTCATAACCCTCCCCACCCTCCGTCCCCTATCCCTCCCTTCCAATAACAATACTTGACATACACACTCATGAGACGAACCTCTATATTTATTAGCCCTAGACCCCCAACCCCGCCTTTTGCATGACCACCCCTTTCTTAACCAATGTCTCCCATACCCCACACGTACCTTAGGACTCTCCTCTCAAACTCCCTCACATCCCTTTTAACATTGGAAAGACCTCTGCCACGTGCCATAACCTGTTATACACTAAAGTATTTATTACGATTACTCGCTGCTGAAGAGTTAAATCCCCTGTCCTCCACCCTCCCATCCTCCTTAAAGCCCCCCCTACTACCTCCTCAGCATTTACCCTCTTTGCCTCTCTTAAATCATTCATAAATATAATTCCACATATCTTTAACCTTTCTACAATGGGCCACCCATACCTCAACCCCATGCCCACCACCCACGACCCTACCTCCAATAAATTAGACTTGGCACCATTGTGTCGGTATTTTATACTATTTATTTCCATCCAGACTTGGCACCATTTATAGACATCCCTATCGCCTTCCCAAAAATCCCGAGAATCATACTCACATTTTGTAAACCCTCCTCTCCCCGCACCAAAACAGTGATATCGTCAACATATCCCACAAGGTCAGACTTGCTTCCATACTCCCCTCTCTCCTCCCACACTCCCTCCTCAATCAACCTATATAAGGGGTTCTGCAAGCACGCAAAGAGGATTTGATACAAGGGGCACCCCTGCTGCTAACCCTTCCCCATGCATACTTCCCCTCCCACCAAACCATTTACCTGCACCCTCACTCTCGCATTCTTATACAATGTCTCAGCCAAACGAACTATCTCCTCACCAAAACCTTGCTTTCGCATTATCCTCCATAACATGTCCCTGTTCACACTATCATACACGGCCTGCCAGTCCAAGGCTAATACACCCCCACCACATCTACTCTCTATAAAATCTCTTATCCTTGCATGCCCCAGATACATACTCCACTCAGGTATGCCATATTGCCCAGCCTCAATTACTCACCCTATCACCCCTTTCATTCTGTTACCCAGCACCTTAGCAAAGATCTTATAATCTGTGCACATCATCGATAAAGGTCTATACTCTCGTATTGTTTCCCCTGCCCCACCCTTTTTAACCAGTACTACTACCCCAGTACTCTGAGTCAAACCCATACATTCCGACTTTTTCATACTATTTCCCAAACGCACCAAACACACTTTCAAGACCCCCCAATGAGTCACATAAAAATCATTAGGGATACCATCCAACCCCAGTGACTTCCTTTAGCTCAAACTTTGTACAGCAGTCCACACCTCATCCTCACTTATCTCCCCCCCCATACTTTCCATGTCTTCCACCCCTAACACCTGCTCTATACCTTCCTCAATAACATCCCCCTCTGGTCCCCCTCCCATCCTTTTGCAAATGACACTCAAACTACTTCCTAAGGTATAAACGCATAGCCTCCAGTCGACTTCATTTTCTGCCCCTTGACGTACCCCTCTACATCCTCCCCCACCACCATCCCCATCACAGTCATTCCCTTCTGTCTCTTACGAAAAGACCTCAAAACACCAGCCGATGGCTTATCGCCCCATAATACGTCCTCCATGCCCACGCACATATGTACACATCAAAACGTGCATTTTGTATTTCTCTAACCTCCTTTCAAGGGCCAACTCAGCCACCTGTGATATCCTACCCTTCATAACAAAACCCCAACTGCCCTCCAAATATTTCTGTAACCCATACCTCCATTGCATTTCCTCCTTCCCAGACCTTATAAAAATCCCTTATAGCTGGTTTTGCGTATTGCTCCCACCACTGCACCACATCCCCATCCCCTTCCAACATCCATTTTTCCCACATGTTCCCCCCACCACCCAGCAAAAAAGTCCCTACCCTCCTCCCCTTCCAATAGCCGTACATTCTGTTTCCAATGGCCTGGATACCATTTAACCATCCCCTCCCAACCAACCTCCACCAATACTCCCCTGATCAGAAAAACCCACATCTATATATTTAACTTCTCCCACGTTCACCACCCCTGACACACATTCTGTCCAAACGAGCAGCGTAACCCCGTCTAACAAATGTGCAATCCACCCTCCATCCACCACCCACCACATCAACCACCCCCGCACTTCCCAACACGTCCCAAAAACTGTTAACACACACCCTGCCCCTCAAGGTTCCACATCCTTCTTCCTGATAATACAATTCCAATCTTCCCCAATTACTGTAACCTCAGCTAAGCCTCCCATGAAATATACTAAGTGTTCCCTTACGAACTCCTCTTTAAGTCTCCTGTTGCTAACAGCTGGCATGTAAACCCCTATAAAAGTCACTCTCACCCCCCTACAACCCATCAACTCTCACGACCCTGCCCTCCCCCCCTCCTCCCAAGCTAACAGCTGAAAAGGACTGGTCTCTCTTACTACTACCGCAACCCCACCCTTGAAATTACCTGAATTGCCCGCATACACACTGTATCCTTGCATTAACAAATCCTTTCCTTACCTATAATTATGCTCTTGTAAAATTCCTATATCAATCGCAAACCGTCTCAAGGTCACCTCTACCCATTTCTTCTTCACTTCGGCCTTTAGGTCATTTACATTAAACGAGATCCACTTGAATATGATAGAGGTGGCTTTTCTTTGGACTTGCCTGACCTTTGTGACATACCTTTTGGAGTGCCAGCGACCTTGCCGTTACCCTGCACTCCTCTTACCCCTTCCGTTCCTTTCAAACCCCCCTGTCCTCTTTGTGGTACATCTACCCAGGCCTTCTTACAGGTCTTCTGAGCAGGCGGTAGGACATTATCTTCCATCACACCCAATGCCCGTTTTTGCGATTCTGCACTGACATCCATATTAATCTCACTGTCCTCCCTGTGCACTGTTACTTGCACTTCATTGATATCCAGCCTACCAGTATCTGGGCTGTCACCCACCTCCCCTCCTATACCACCTATACCACCCATTGAGCCATCAAGAGATTCACCAGATTCCTGAACCACTTCCTCCAGTGTACTATCCAAAAGCCACCTCACCTCTTCAGGAAGTGTCACCTCAATGCCCAAATCCAAAACTTCCCTTTGTTTCTTCGTCTCCAACACCTCATTGCCCTGCGTCACTGCAGTCATGGTCTGACACCCTTCTTCAGACGCCTGGACTATCTCACTCCACGTCCCTTTTGGGGCCACTACTTCTTCTTCCATCCTCTTGGTCGACTCCACTTCTGTAGCCACAACAACATTTCGATCACCACATCGCTGTCCCTACAGTCTCTCACATCCCGCGGCCATGTGCTCATAAGATCCACAGAGTCTACAAGTCCTTCTCTGTCTGTCATAGGTCACGTAAACTTGCGTCCTGAAGGCCTCCATTACTATGTAGGACGGAATTGCCCATCTTAAGGTCATCTTCAGATTGTAGGATCCCTCCGGGATCCCTTCATACAACCCCTCATTCCATCATCCCATTGTTGCATGATGAATCACACCGTAGGCCTTAAAAACTTCCTTTACGTCCTGGTCTTCCACCTCAAATGGAAGATTACGGATCCGTACCCAGGTGTAATGTCTAGAAACATCCTTCAGTTTTACCTCCATCGAAGTGTTGACTGACATGGGCACATCCTCGAATTTGTCAACTATGCGCTCATATGCACCGGTGGTCATCAGCTTTACAAAGATCCTGGTACTCCCGTTTATTGCTATGCCATAAACTTCCTCATTATCAATACCATAGGTATCTCTAACTATAGTTGGCAAAACCACTGCTGCATTCGTGGGATAGACTACACCCCTCAACAACTCCACACACACAGTGTTGATTCGTCTCCTGTAAGCAGCCGCCATGTTGTTTTGAAAATAAATCGCTTCACTTGGACACCACTAGAGGGCCAGCTACCAACAACCTGCCACGGCAAGAGCTGGGCGGTTAATCATAATTATGTCTCTAAGTCTTTCTTTCTTCTAAGCTTGTTTGGTTTATTTTCTTACTCGTTCGTCATAGCTCAATCACATCAGCTCTTGGACTAGTTCTGTTACAGACCTTTGGACCTTTTCGATTTTACAAACATGTTTTATGATGTGCGGACTCTAAACTGTGAGTCGTGACGTGTGTCGAGTGCACACTTCTAAAAGAAAATTCTGAGATTAATTAACCTTGCATATACTGCTGATATTATACGATTTATGTGCATAACTGCCAATATGTTTGGTGTGATGTTTACTCCAAGACCTCTGAGCGATATTTGTTATATTTACATACATTAAGAAAAGTAACGGCCGTAGCATTGGTACTTTGGAGCCCAACTCTTTACACTTTCCCATCATGAAACGTTATGGCATTAGTTAATCCAGTGTTGCACCTTACCTTGTTACTCCTGTTTATTACTATAATTTGTGAATCAATGTCAATTATTTTCCTGCTGGAAAGAATATGCAGTCGAACCATCCTCGTCTTTCTTGCCTAACCTCCATTATTCTATCTCAGAAATCCAATTCCAGTAGGTTCGTGAAAAAGGGTTTACTTTTCTTAAATTAATTTTGGTTTTCTGTAATGTCTCTCCACACTAGGTGCTCAAACAATATTTACAGTTGTCCAGCTGTTAGTAGGGGTCTCGTCTCTAGTGACTTGCTGTAGATCTTTTCTGTATTTTATGTAATTCTTCCAATCCTTCTTTCAGAACTCAGTAATAAGTTGTGAGGGGACCCCAAGTATTTTTATGTGACCAACACGCACTCTGAGTAGCATCTTCCTTTTATACCTGGACACAATTAACTTTCCGGTTTGCAGCCCTGGTACCCCTGCTTTCTGGCACTGTCTGTCTCCTCAGTGAATTCCTCCAAATATTTTCTGCTTAATTATCTACTTTCTTACCACTCGTCTTCTGGGAACGCTCCTTTCCTCTTATTATTTGTAATCTTAGTCATTTTCCTTTATGTGTAGTTGAAAAGCAGTTTCGGCTCTGATTTGGCCATTGCTATATCATTCTAGAATTGAAGCTTTGTTGCCAACTAATTCTTGCACAGGCATTCCTAGCTCTTCTGGCTTCCCTATATTCTGTCATCCTTTCTGCTTTATACTTCTTTCATCCTTTTTTCTTTCCCTTTATCTCGGCCCTTGCTTAAAGGAGACGGAACTTACACTGATGATAACAAAGGAATGAGTGAAATACTTAAGTCAGAATGCGACTTTGTATTCGTTAAGATATTAATCAGACTAAAGACAAGTAATCCAAATGAATTTTTCGTAAATAAAATTCAAAACTCTGCGGAAATCTCCAGGGTTTTTTTTTTTCGTAACCTTATCCCTATTGCCGATTGACTATGAAGGAGCTGTTGATAGTGGCCACGCACTGCCCTTGACTCAGGCTCATGGAACTTCATATCTATCAAGAATTAAAAAAAAAATAACAATATCACATGCCTTTCATATCTTAGATGATGGCTGGACACATAAGTCATTCAACAGCCATTACAAAATCACTGATAAAACACCGCTCCACAAAGGTGGCAGTAAAACAATAACAAAAAAACTATAGACCGATATCACTGAAGCCCCATTTTATAAAAATCTGAGTGGGTCTTAAGAAGCAAAATTCCTAAACAGAGATATTCACAACAATTACACAACCTAGAATAATAATGGTACAGAGCAGGTCGCTCCTGCCTCTCCCAGTTGCTGGACCATTACAACGTATTCTTAGATGCACAGGGAGACAAAATGCATATGCAGTTTACGAAGATTTTTGCAAAAAGAGTTCAATAAGTATAAAGATGGTATAATAGCTCACAGAAAGCGTGCAAACGAAAAACTAAAAAAATAGATAAAAAGATTTTTAACTTTCTTCCATGCTCATTTGGAGAAACCAGGTATGATTACTTCACACATTGGATTACTCCATGATAAAGTTGATAGGTTAGTCAAGAAAAAAATACTCTGAAGGAGAATGTAGAATATAACTTTGGTGTATTTGTGTCTAGCATTAGGAATAGTATTAGGAGAGAAGTAAATAATCAAATGGAATGTTATGGGAATGCAGTTATAAGCCTGAGTAGATCTATATTCCACTATGATAAAATGAACGTAAATAAGTATGTTTATGGAGTACCTTGCAATGTAAACAGACTGACTGGTGTTGGATTTTTGGCAGTTTGGCAGACACACAGATCATGATCAAACCAAATGCGAAGTATGTGGCCAGTCCTACAACCACTATCTTGAACACTATACGCTTAAGTGCCCACTTATTGAGGAATATAGAAACAGATAGTATAATAACCTATGGTGACATGTCAAGATATCTTATTAATGAAAATAGGATAAAAGGTATATTAAGCAAATTTTCCCAATTTACTTATAACATATATGTGAACTGCATATATAAATCCAGATGTACTCCTGTTAACCCTTTTGGGGCCTAGTTCCTAGACCTTTTGTGTATCCATATGCTCTTGTGCTACCGTCCACAGGATATGGGGTGCACAATAAATTAGCCACTTCGATGGTAAAATCTAATCTAACTTTCTTTCAGACGTAGTAAACAGAGGAGTAAACACTTTTTATGAACGAATTACTTGCCTCAATCTCCTCCTATCACGTCCTCAACCGTCCTCTAACCCGTCCTTAATGGTGTCCACTGAAGCCCGTCATCCTAACCGCTCCTCTAATCCGTCCTCGTAAAGAATTTCATCCGCTTTCTAGAGCGTCCTCTATCTTGTCTTTCTAACTTGTCCTTCCTAACGTTGACGTCCTCTATCCTGTCTTCTCCCAGTCCTCTGATCCGTCCTCCTATCTTTACTAACCCGTCCTCTAACCCGTCCTCTATCCCGTCTTCTAACCCGTCCTCTAACCCGTCCTCTATCCCGTCTTCTAACCCGTCCTCTAACCCGTCCTCTATCCCGTCATCTAACCCGTCCTCTAACCCGTCCTCTAACCCGTCATCTATCCCGTCCTCTACCCCGTCCTCTATCCCGTCCTCTATCCAGTCCTCTAACCCGTCCTCTAACCCGTCCTCTAACCCGTCCTCTATCCCGTCCTCTAACCCGTCCTCTATCCCGTCCTCTAACCCGTCCTCTAACCCGTCCTCTAACCCGTCCTCTAACCCGTCCTCTAACCCGTCCTCTAACCCGTCCTCTATCCCGTCCTCTAACCCGTCCTCTATCCCGTCCTCTAATCCCGCCCTTTCTATCCCGTCTCTAACTTGTCCTCTAACCCATCCTCTAACCCGTCTTCTAACCCGTCCTCTAACGACAATAGTAACGGGTTGACAAAATTAATTGCCGGTTCTCTCTGTGTATCTATGTAAAAGATTTATGATTACAGAAATTAATTACCTTTCAGATATATCCAAGAGGAGCCTCACAACAGCCGGATGCCCAGCAGTAAGGGAACCACCCCAACTATGCAGATCTGATGGCAGCCAAAAGCGTCCAGATGGTATCACCCTTCAAGCCTGGACAGACGGCAAAACAGGTGGTGGGACTACACATGTGCATCTACCTTGGCTGATACCTATCTCCAATACACCAGGGAGGAAGGAGGGCAGCTGCCACCTTCAGGAGTCCCAGAAGTCAAGAAAATATGGAGAACTTGCCCATCATTATACGTTTGTTCCCATAGGCTCAGAGACCCTTGGCTCATGGGGAAAGAGTGCATCTAAGTTCCTCAAGAAGCTGGGCAAAAGACTCAACAGGGTAACTAGGGATCCCAGGGCAGCTAGTTTTCTGTTCCAGCGACTCAGCGCTGCTGTTCAGAGGGGTAATGCATGCTGTATTCTGGCACGCGCCCTGCTCTGGAAGAGCTGGACGAGATTTTCGCATTATAATCAGTGACAAACATGTAACAATATGTACTAGACATGTATCTCTCACCTCGTGTATTGTATATGCCATCTTTATATCTACAGTATCTCTTAAATCTTTTGTCCAATATTATAAAAAAAAAAAATATTTTAAAATGTGACTGAATATAATGAAAGGGAAGTGTTATGAAGGCAGGTCCGTAATCATTATACATCAGTCACATCTACTGAGGTGAACATAATTTTGCTGGATAAGTTAGGTGAATGTGTGGCTTGGTTTTATAAAGTCTTGCAGAATATTGGTAATTTGTATAAAATATAATTTAAAATAATATGCAATAATCAAAGGTACGCTACTATTTATGCTGTTATTTAACACATAAATAATAACATTCACCCGTTCAGTCACTTTATAATCATACTAGCGACACACACACACACACAATATATATATATATATATATATATATATATATATATATATATATATATATATATATATATATATATATATATATATATATATATATATATATATATTCACAGAGAAGAATAAGAAGAGATAAAGTATAAGGCACATCCCACTACCTATAACAGGAACCTGCAAAAGCAAGCCCGTAGGCATATGGGTGAAGTTCAAAAGTGGTCATCTATAAATGGGAGGTGGACACAAAAAGAAAGCTAGTATCATGTAGAGTGGGCTCCAAAAACCTGGTGGTCCTTGGACAAGAAGAGACAAGGTTATTTGCTGATGAACTTATTCCACCTCTAAATCGACTTAATTGGACCACCTCTACTAGTAGTCAGGAGAAAGCAGACCTCTTTGCCGAACACTTCGTTGCCAAACTGCGAGTTCCTGATCCAGCAAGGACCCTCCTTGGCTAGCTGCATGAACTGTGTCAAAGCTGTCAGTGGTGACAATGAGGCAGGAGGTGTATCTTCTTCTTAAATCGCTGACCAAGAAAAGGCTGTTGGCCCAGACAAGCTAAGCCCAAGATTGCTGAGATGTGCAAACCAGCTAGCAGCACCTCTAACTCGCATCTATCAGCGCACTGCCTAGTACAGTGTAAATGGTCTTCTCTGTTGAAAGAGGCAAATGTAGTCCCTGTTCACAAAAAGAAGAGCAGAGCAGAAATCAGCAACTACAGACCAGGTCACTCCTGTCAATCACTGGCAAGATCCTTCAGACAATAATCTCACGGCAGATGACAGAGCTTTACGACTGCCACTCACTTCTTTGTGACCGTCAATATGGATTCAGAAAAGGTTACTCTGCTGCTATCTGTTGTTAAACCTTTATACTAGGTGGCAACAGTCACTGGATGAATCCAAAGTCAGCTGTGTAGTAGCACTGGACATTGCTGGTGCTTTCGATCGAGTATGGCTCCAGGGACTCTTGGCAAAACTGCAAGTACTGGGAATTGCAGGCTCTGCATTATGCCTCCTCAGTGATTACTTTCAGGTATATCTCTAAGTGTAGTTCTCAATGGGACAGAGTCAGCAAGACATCCTACTGGGGCAAGTGTTCCATAGGGAAGCGTGCTTGGGTCATTGTTATGAAATGTTTACTTCAATGATTTTCTCCATCTC
>WNWK01001601.1:30000-120000 GCA_009830355.1 Cherax destructor | reverse complement strand
GACAGCTTTTACAACACAATACAGTCAGTTCTTACAACACAGGTCTTGAACTTTCCACTGGTCTTATTAATAAGGTGAGTCCCTCGCTTATAACAGCCAGAGCACATATTCAGTTATTTATATATCACTATTACTACTACTATTTATAGCACCATTAATAATGCAAGAGTCAATTATGCTTCCATAAATAGAACAAGAAACAACAGCACATGCAATGTTAATGTAGCAATTATCATTCTAACCTCTAATAGAATGATATATGAGGATCTTATCTAGAATGTGTACATAGTTTTTTAGACTTCATTGTACAGTGAAAATTATTTTTCCTGAACTCATGTCTTAGCTCAGACATATTACCACCATCCAGGATGCCACCAACAACAGTTAACTGATACCTAGCTAACTAGTCAGTAAAACCATTCTCCAGGATACCACCCACGAAAGTCGACTGACACCCAGTTACCTATTTAGTCAATCCATCCTCCAGGATACCACTCGCAATAGTCGACTGACACTCAACTGCGTATTTATTCAATCCATCCTACTTGATACCACCCACAATAGTCGACTGACACCTAAGTTCCTATTTGCTCAATCCATCCTAAATGATGCTGCCTCCGACAGTCGAGTGTTACCTAGTTACAGTGAGGGACGATAGTTTCTCCGACTGGGCAGAAGTAATACCTAGCAACTCAACGTTGTAAATAGAGTAAAATTATCGTTACTAATAAATTAACGCAGTTTGCTACGACGATGATGATTAGTTGACAAAATTAATTGCCGGTATTTTCTGAGAATTTATGTAAAAGCAAAGTTATGAATGCAGACATGACTTAATTAATAGTCTGTTAGGTAAGGTTTGTCAGGAAACAGGACAAGTGTTTCCTGACGTGGGTCTTAGTCAGATGATGACCCTCCGCTGGAGCTTTTGATCATCTGACCGAGGCTTTCCGCTGGCTTACCGGTCCACCGTTTTAAAAATTAGGGTTATATTACATCCAAAATCATAAAATCATGAAAATCATCTTAAAAGGTGACTGAATATATTATAAGAGAAGTATCTTGATAACAGGTTTGTAATCGTTATACATCTGAAATATCTCTTCACCTGAGGTATAATCTTGATGGATTAGTTGAGTGAAGAAACACGTGAGGCTCGGTCTATATAATTACGTGTTACAGAATATTGTATACGACATAATACTGTATCATCAAGGTTTTCTGTAACATAAACTATGTTGACGCTACTTTTATGCTATTAAGACATAAATACGGTTGTGTTATTTACCTTCCTCATTCTGTCACTTTGTCTTAAAACTGGTGACACTTGTATTTCCTGGTCTCAATGTATACGAGTATATAGAAAACCAACAAATAACTGTTCTCATGTGCACTATTATTCTTCATATTATGATAGAGTTAAATCTTCAATATGTTCATCCATGTTTTTAACAGCTTCACGTATTAGCAGCCCAGAGTTCCACTAAATGAAGAAATCTTGAAGATTTATGAAATAGCTGATGATCTAAAATACCCAAAATATAAAATTAATAAAACCTTTAAAATTGCTAGAAATACATTTTACAGTTCAAAAAAGGACAAATAATCATATTCAACCAAGAATATACTGATTCTCCCTTACCATGAAAACCTCAATATTACTTCTCTACTTAATAATTTTAAAATCAGTGTTGCATTTATAAATCTTTATAAAGTAAAAAAAAAAACATTAAAAATTCGCCAAAAAATGCTGACTGCTGTATCTACATGACTCACTGCAAAAAAAAAAAAAAAAAGTTTATTACGGTCAAACCTGGAAAAGCCTTGAACTAAGATTACACTAACATAAATATAGCACTAGCATTTAATAAGAGTTTAATGCACTGTTTATTCATTGAGATATTTTATCCATTGAACTGATTTTCAAAATTCCGAGAAAGTCATATCAAGCAGGTCAATGGTTGAGAAATATAACTGAAACAAGCATCATAAAAAATAGTTTTGATTTTAATATTAATATTGGTTTAGAATTATACAAATTCGATTCATTTATAATAAGATTTTGGAAAATTTAAGCGGTGTTTGAAAAGTCCTTGATCATCCCACCAGCACCATAATGGGATGGGTGTAGTATTATTGTATGTGAGGTGATATATCAGCCTTATAAGTATTCTGCTGGTCCATTATTTTTACAGGTCCTCGATAATGTGAGAAATCATGAAAGCACTATTTTATCACAGTGGATGTGTTGCATGTTATGATATCACCTGTTTACTCTGATATTATTGCATATATATACAAGTGATAGATGCAGTGATATCAAAACTACCAGGAGCAACAGTCATTGCCCCTACTAATAGTGTCTTGCTTGGAGCACTTCTGGGAAGCGAGGCCATTGACACAATTCTCAGAAAGAAACTGGAAGAATTGAGGAGAATGGAACAACGAATAGGCAATCTTGACACACATGATGCCGTGTACCTTCTCACAAAATGCTTGAGTCTGCCCAGGTTGATATATTTCCTAAGATGTGCTCCTTCATATGATAACCCTATACTGCACGAATATGACAGTATCCTGAGGCAGATCTTCACTAAAGTACTTAACCTTACTCTAGAAGATGGGCAGTGGGACCAAGCTACACTCCAAGTCAGACTAGGAGGCATTGGTGTCCGCAAGTCATCTCAGATTGTTCTACCTTCTTTCCTGTCTCCATGCATTGCATCCAGAGGGCTTGTAGCAGCAATTCTCCCTGAACATCTTAGGGACACGATTGGAATCCATGACCAAAAGTTCGTTGATGGAGCCAGGATCTGGGATAATCTAACAGGCTCTGAAACCAGGCCTGCTCCCCCCAACAACTACAAACAGTCGCACTGGGATGGCCCAATAGTAGAGAATATAGTCTCAGCAATGCTTCAGAGTGTGTCAGGGAAGGATAGAGCCTGCCTCCTTGCAGTGAGAGCTTCTCATGCAGGAGACTTTCTTTTGGCTGTTCCCAACTCCAGCCTTGGCACACGCCTCGACCCACAGACCATCCGCATTGGTGATGTCCTTCAACTTGCCGCCCCTATTCTCGCCGAACACAGGTGTATTTGTGGCAGTGAAGCAGCAGACCGATTCGGGTACCATGGTCTTGTGTGTCGTAAATCTGAGGGAAAGATTGCAAGACATGAAGAGGTTAATAACATTATCTAGAGGAGCCTCACAACAACCGGATGCCCAGCAGTAGGGGAACCACCCCAACTATGCAGATCTGATGGCAGCCAAAAGCGTCCAGATGGTATCACCCTTCAAGCCTGGACAGACGGCAAGCAGGTGGTGTGGGACTACACATGTGCATCTACCTTGGCTGATACCTATCTCCGATACACCAGGGAGGAAGGAGGGGCAGCTGCCACCTTCAGGGAGTCCCAGAAGTCGAGAAAATATGGAGAACTTGCCCATCATTATATGTTTGTTCCCATAGGCTCAGAGACCCTTGGATCATGGGGAAAGAGTGCATCTAAGTTCCTCAAGGAGCTGGGCAAAAGACTCAACAGGGTAACTAGGGATCCCAGGGCAGCTAGTTTTCTGTTCCAGCGACTCAGCGCTGCTGTTCAGAGGGGTAATGCATGCTGTATTCTGGGCACGCGCCCCAGCTCGGAGGAGCTGGATGAGATTTTCGTATTATAATCAGTGACAAACATGTAACAATATGTACTAGACATGTATCTCTCACACCTCGTGTACTGTATATGCCATCTTTATATATATATATATATATATATATATATATATATATATATATATATATATATGTCGTGCCGATTAGGTAAAACTTGCGATTTTGGCTTCAATAGCAACGCTCACCTTGCCATATAAGACAAGTGAAAATTTGTGTATGCAATAATTTCGCCAAAATCATTCTGAACCTAACGAAAAAAATATATTTCATTGTGTTTGTTTATTATTAAATTAATGTTAACGTATCTAAAATATATTTAGTTGGGTTAGGCTAAATTAAATTGCGCTTGTTGTAATAAGGTTAGGTAGGTTTTCAAAGTTTCTCTTGGTACAAAATTATAAATTTTTACATTAACATAAATGAAAAAATATATATTTAAACGTATAAGAGAAATTTTAGAAAGGACTTAATTTTAAATGAGTTCTTGCTAATTGACCAGTTTTACCTAATCGGCACGATATATATATATATATATATATATATATATATATATATATATATATTTTTTTTTTTTTATTAACACATCGGCCGATTCCCACCAAGGCAGGGTGGCCCGAAAAGAAAAACTTTCATCATCATTCACTCCATCACTGTCTTGCCAGAAGGGTGCTTTACACTACAGTTATAAAACTGCAACATTAACACCCTCCTTCAGAGTGCCGGCACTGTACTTCCCATCTCCAGAACTCAAGTCCGGCCTGCCGGTTTCCTGAATCCTTCATAAATGTTACTTTGCTCACACTCCAACAGCATATATATATATATATATATATATATATATATATATATATATCAATGCTCAGGCCTGGTTTTCAAATGCCAAAAATTTGGAGCAAACAACTCAGCAGTAGACTATAAAGTATATTTTGCCTTCACCCGCTATATACAAATATGTACACTATGTACAGATAGAATAATAAGTGCACATGATGGTGACAGCAAAGTTGAAGCCAGAGAGAGTGCGTACTCAACCAGCAGGTAGGCAAGTCTGCCAAAAGCTTGCTGCAAGTGAACCATGTTGCTTCAGCTTTGGGGGCTTGCCTGTGATTGGTCAATGAACCAAGGAACTGATTTAACGATGTGTACCATATTGATTGGTAAAACCTTAGCACCCGGTTCGCTGGTTGGGAGGCAGCCTATATGGGAGTGTGACATACACAGAATAAAATTGTAACATACTTTTTGTTTGCCACTATATATATATATATATATATATATATATATATATATATATATATATATATATATATATATATATATATATATATATTATTGTAACCATGAACAAGTGATATTTAATCAATAACAACCTGCAGCTAGCCGGAGGATCGAACCCGTGTTGTTTTAGTCCACCTAGCGGGAAGAGAGCAAAAATTCACGGCGCTCTAAACCACTGGCCCATACAATCCTACAAACAACATGAAGTTTGACTTCTCGCCAGAGCTGTGTATCGAAGCCACGTGGATCACAAAGCCACATGTGGATAAGGCCATGTGGATCTACAAGCCACGTGGGTTACCAAACTAGAGATCCAAAGCCACATGCTATTGTCTCTCCCTAACGTCACCTCGCGACATCACCTACGACGTCTTCCTGACGTCACCTCGCGACATCACTCCACGATGTTGCCTGATGTCACCATGATGCCTGACGCTACCTTACAATGTCACTGTTGCCAGACGTCACCTTGCGACATCACCCAGGACGTTTGCCCGACGTCACCTCTAGACATCACCCTGGACGTCTGCCCGACGTCACCCCAGGATATCTGCCTGATGTTACCTTGGACGTCTGCCTGACGTCACACTGAATGTCTGCCCTGACGTCACCTCGCGATGTCACCGAACGACATCACTCACTACATCATGCCTGACATCACTACATGTCACATCGACAGTGTTATACTTTCACACTGAGCAATTTGTTTTCAATATTGTCCAGGACGATTGAGAGAAGATATGTCAAGTGTTAATTTTTTTCAGTGTTCCTGTGCTAGTGTTCTCACATGTTCGTGAATGCCTTAGTGTTGATTTTTGCATAAAAAGTGTCATTTGTTAGTGCAAGCCATGTTGTAACCACATGTGCAGTGCGGGTGTGTGCAGTTTTACGTGTCTTTGATGAAGTGGTCCAAGCCCAGATGTGTGTGTAGACTACAGTGTGGTCTGAGCCCAGACCATATGCTGCACCCTCGTGTTACATGTGACTGTTCGACGACTGACACTAGTCAGTTCAGGCGTCAGATTACGAGTCTTGAGCCCCTGTATAGATAGTGTATAGATAGTATTTATGCTCGCCTCATTTCATACCACCTATTGACTGCCAGAGTGTTATGTGTAGGAAACCAGTCTGACACCTAGACTAACTTCTGCTATGACTCGAACTCTGTCCAGAGGATGACATCGTCAAGCTATGGAAGCCCTGTCGGCAGGCGACTGTCTAACTCATACCACAGCTTCAGTGAGCAGCCTGCACAAGGTATGATGTCACTTTGACTGCTAGCCCGCTCACTCCAGTTATGGTGTAAGCTGCTAGGACTCCCAGATGTTTTGCCTAAGTCATCCCTGCTACGACTCACTCCACTCTTGCCTGCAGTGACAGCCCCAGGGCCCAGCAACAGTACCAGTCGAGAAATGTCCTCCTGAGTCTCTTACCAGAAAAGTCCTGCCCAGTTGCCGAGTACCGACGATGCCTCACTCGAGGGCACCGGCAGGTTGTGTCCCAGGTTGAGTGAACCCTGCAGTGACTACTCCACAATGACTGCTTCACCATTCCAGATGAGACTGTACCCTGATATGCCATAACTCAGCAGCAGCGATGTCTCCCTTTGTGATGTGTTGCAGTATCTGTCCAGATGCAGAAAGGAGTGCAGTGATGCCCACCGAAGCTCACTGCCTTGGACCATGATGTTTAGCATCCCCCTCCCTTTTTTTCTTCCCTCTCTGTAGGAAGTTTTTTTTTGTCCATGTCCACATGTGTATAAATAAATAAATAAATAAATATATATATATATATATATATATATATATATATATATATATAATATATATATATATATATATATATATATATATATATATATATTATTTTGTGTTCTCTGCCCTGTTCCTGCGAGACACCGAGTTGTTGTTGTTTTTCATTGAATCATGGTCGAGGATGACCATGGGTAGGTGGCCAAGCGATGTATGCCCAGTTGGGTTCATATTCCATGCCAATGCTGGTGCTGCCACCTATAGGCCTACCCAGCTCAGCCCACACCATGCTCACTATGCCTCTGGCAGCCGACATCACTCAGTCAACAAGCGCCTACTCCGTCACTCTCTCGCGGGCATGGCCCTCCGGGTCTGGGCCCCATAACATACTACCTCTGTACAAGAACCCAAATAAAGTGAGACATCCCCGGCTTGCACACCCACCATTTTAACTGTAATATCCCCTACCTCCCTTCACCCCAACCATCCCCTACCTCCCTTCACCCCAACCATCAACTACCTTCCTTCACCCCAACCATCCCCTACCTCCCTTCACCCCAACCATTCTCTACCTTTCTTCACCCCAACCATCCCTACCTCCCTTCACACCTAGCATTCCCTACCTCCCATCACCCCACTCATTCCCTACTTTCCTTCACACTATTTATCCCCTCCCTCTCCTTATCCCCATCCCTTCCTTATAAACCCCTTCCATTCCATCCCTTCCCCATAACTCCTTCCAACCTCTTCCTCTCTCATAATCCCCTTCTAACCCATATCTTCCTTATGAGCCCCCTCTCTCCCATCCTCTCTCGTAAACCCCCCTTCATCCCCTACCTCTCTCATACCCCATTCATCCTTATCTCTTTCATATTCCCTCCATCCCCTACCTCCCTCATACCCTCTCCATCCCCTACTTCCCTCATAATCCCTCCATCCCCTACCTCCCTCATACCCCTCCATTCCTCTACTTCCTTTCTTCTTCCCTTCATGGCCTACATCCCTTCTACTTCCCCTCCATTCTTCTTAGCTCCCCTCCATCCCCTACTTCCTATCCATTCTTCTTAGCTTCCCTCAATCTCTTGTTTCTCACCTACTTTCTCCTCTGCCCTCTACCTCTTTCTTCCCTCCTCTTCATCCCTTACAATCCCTACTTCCCTCTTGTATCCCATACTTCCCTTCCTCAACTTCCCTCCTACCACTCCATTTCCTTGTTCTTCCCTTCTCTTTCTTTTCCCTCTACCCTAAAAGTCGCATATATCAATATTAGTTGTATATATTTGATTACGTCTTACAAATGCTACATTTACTTTACACTGATCATTACCTTCACGTGTAACTTGACTGGTCAAGGACCCCAGTGGAAATAAGTCACTGACTTTTTTTTTTTTTGACGGGGGGGGTTATCCTGGGTAATTTACACATATGTTACTATGCATGATAATTTGTGTAACTGCATTTATGTGTTTCTGTAACTAGATAAACTTACTTCTTACTCACGTAGTATTTCCTTTCTAATTAGGACAGCTTGGTCTGAGGCCGACCACAGGTCAAGGACCGATCCAGTGAGAAGCCTTGAGGAGGGGGTGCATGTTCTCTCTGTGACACTCTGAAAGAATTTTATTAAAAAAAATATTTTTTAGATTTGTAGTAATTGTTATTACTCATTAAATTGTTTCTATGACTAGTTAACATTTCTTGACATTTGTCACTGGATGTTATATTAACTCAGGCCTGCTGGTGGCTATCTCCACCCTCCCCCTCCCCTACCTCCTTCCCTCCCCTTCCTCGGTAAAAACAAGGATGCGTCTCTCGTCTCTCTGGGTAATTCTTGGATGCGTCACAGCTGCGGGAGCGTCGACCCAGCAACCATTAATAATTTTTTTTAGCATAGCGGCCGTCTCCCTCAAGGTAGACAACCGAAAAAAGAAAACATTCATCATCATTCATTCAATGGCTGTCTTGTCAGGAGTGCGCTAACCTCACAGTGCCAATGACCTTTTTCAGGGCGCAGGCCCTGGCGCAGGCCCTGGCGCAGGCCCTGTTCTTCTTCCTACATCCAGAACTCAAGTCCGGCTAACCAGTTTTCCTGAATCCCGTTATAAATGACACTTTGCTTACACTGAAACAACACAAGTTCCTGAAACCACTTTCTATCACACACGCCGTCGGGATGCAGGAGTGTGTGAGCCTATCACTTAAAACCTCCTTCACTCCTATCCAGTCCTCTTCCAATGACCTCTAGCAACGTACACAATGAGGCGGGTGTTGTGTACGCTGGATGAAAGTAAGAGTTGCAAGACTGACCTGTCATCTTGCGTGTTTATGGCAATGATATTCAAAACATGTAATTTAAAGATTTCTTTAACCCCCCCCCCAAAAAAAAAAATGTATTATCAGCCAAACCTGTATTATATTGATATTTGAATGCTATTAGGATGATATTATTGTCTATACCCAAGTATATCGTCTATACTAATGTATACTATTTTCCATTTCATGATATTTATATATATATAATACTGACCCATACCTTGTCAACTAAATCAAAACTTGGAATGTTTATTATTTCCCACCATCAGATGAGTGGATTATTCTCAGTTTCCAGAGTGAGTGGATTATTCTCAGTTTCCAGAGTGAGTGGATTATTCTCAGTTTCCAGAGTGAGTGGATTATTCTCAGTTCAGAGTGAGTGATTATTCTCAGTTTCAGAGTGAGTGGATTATTCTCAGTTTCAAATTGAGTGATTATTCTCAGTTTCAGAGTGAGTGGATTATTCTCAGTTTCCAGAGTGAGTGGATTATTCTCAGTTTCCAGAGTGAGTGGATTATTCTCAGTTTCCAGAGTGAGTGGATTATTCTCAGTTTCCAGAGTGAGTGGATTATTCTCAGTTTCCAGAGTGAGTGGATTATTCTCAGTTTCCAGAGTGAGTGGATTATTCTCAGTTTCCAGAGTGAGTGGATTATTCTCAGTTTCCAGAGTGAGTGGATTATTCTCAGTTTCCAGAGTGAGTGGATTATTCTCAGTTTCCAGAGTGAGTGGATTATTCTCAGTTTCCAGAGTGAGTGGATTATTCTCAGTTTCCAGAGTGAGTGGATTATTCTCAGTTTCCAGAGTGAGTGGATTATTCTCAGTTTCCAGAGTGAGTGGATTATTCTCAGTTTCCAGAGTGAGTGGATTATTCTCAGTTTCAGAGTGAGTGGATTATTCTCAGTTTCCAGAGTGAGTGGATTATTCTCAGTTTCCAGAGTGAGTGGATTATTCTCAGTTTCCAGAGTGAGTGGATTATTCTCAGTTTCCCGAGTGAGTGGATTATTCTCAGTTTCCAGAGTGAGTGGATTCTTTCGCAGATTTTCAAATGAATGGATTATCTTTCCAGGTTCTTGTAAGATTGCTTCGCGGATCTCAGGTATGAGTGGATTCTTTACCAGGTCCCGCTAACAGATCTCAACAGAAATATTAAAGACTAAAGTGGAAATAAGTCATATTAATTGGCCTTACCGGATTATCCAAGTTAAAAACTACATAAAACAATACATATACATCCTAGGTTAAACCCACATTATACAATACATATATATGCATCCCTTACATAATACAATGCAAATGTATGTATCCTAGGGTAAATATACATAATACAATACGTATGCAATATAACCACGGTGAGAAGTTGCAGTATTGCAAGCGCTTTCGTGACCTCTCATAGTAAAAAAAATACAATAAATCAACTAATTAGAATACAAAATATTCACTATAATAAATCTTCATAATACGGTACACACATAAGTTAGTAATATCTCTGCGATCAGAACCAGTGTACAAGTTGACGCTCCTGACTGCTAAACCATCTATACTACTGACTGTTAAACCAGCTATACTGACTGTTAAACCATTTAAACCAGCTATACTGACTGTTAAACCAGCTATACTGACTGTTAAACCATTTATTATACTGCTAAACCATTTATTAAACTGACTTAAATCATTTATTATACTGACTGTTAAACCATCTATACTGACTGTTAAATCATTTATTATACTGTCTGTTAAACCATTTATTATACAGACTATTAAACCATTTATACTAATGACTGTTAAACCATTTATTATACTATTAAACCATTTATGCTACTGTTAAATAATTATGCTACTGTTAAACTTACTTCCTACTCACGTAGTATTTCCGTTCTAATTGAGACAGCTTGTTAAACCATCCATAATAGTGAATGTTGAACCACTTGTTATACTGACTGTTAAATCATTTATATAGTGACTGAAAATTTATCTATCTAGAAATTTATATACGATTTGAATATTTTAAAAACAAAAACGTATATAAATTTCTAGATAGATAAATTTTCAGTTTTACTGAGCTGAGACCGAATTTATATAAGAATTTATATTAACCATATCCATTATCATTAATTATCTTCAAATATAATGGGATTATTTATAATCACTTATTAATTTACATTATTTACATTATCTATTTATCATCTATAACTAAATTTAGTTATCTAAGTATAGGCAATTATTTATGTATAATATATATACATCTAAATGTGTATGTATTTATGGAGATGTATATACTTGGAGAGGTATGCATCTCTTAGCATATATTCTTTCTTTCAACACGTCGGCCGTTTCCCACCGAAGCGGGGTGGCCCAAAATGAAAAACGAAAGTTTCCCATTTTACATTTAGTAATATATACAGGAGAATATATGGATATCAGATTGGAGGGAGAGAGTATGGAGGAGGTGAATGTATTCAGATATTTGGGAGTGGACATGTCAGCAGATGGGTCTATGAAGGATGAGGTGAATCATAGAATTGATGAGGGGAAATGGGTGAGTGGAGCACTTCGGAGTCTGTGGAGACAAAGAACCTTGTCCATGGAAGTAAAGAGGGGAATGTATGAGAGTATAGTTATACCAACACTCTTATATGGGTGTGAAGCATGGGTGATGAATGTTGCAACGAGGAGAAGGCTGGAGGCAGTGGAGATGTCATGTCTGAGGTCAATGTGTGGTGTGAATATAATGCAGAGAATTCGGAGTTTGGAAATTAGGAGGAGGTGCGGGATTACCAAAACTATTATCCAGAGAGCTGAGAAGGGGTTGTTGAGGTGGTTCGGACATGTAGAGAGAATGGAACGAGACAGAATGACTTCGAGAGTGTATAAATCTGTAGTGGAGGGAAGGCGTGGTAGGGGTCGGCCTAGGAAAGGCTGGAGGGAGGGGGTAAAGGAGGTTTTGTATGCGAGGGGCTTGGACTTCCAGCAAGCATGTGTGAGCGTATTTGATATGAGTGAATGGAGACAAATGGTTTTTAATACTTGACGTGCTGTTGGAGTGTGAGCAAAGTAACATTTATGAAGGGATTCAGGGAAACCGGCAGGCCGGACTTGAGTCCTGGAGATGGGAAGTACAGTGTCTGCACTCTGAAGGAGGGGTGTTAATGTTGCAGTTTTATAACTGAAGTGTAAAGCACCCCTCTGGCAAGACAGTGATGGAGTGAATGATGATGAAAGTTTTTCCTTTTCGGGCTACCCTGCCTTTGTGGGAATCGGCCAATGTGTTAATAAAAAAATTCACCGTGAAGTTTGTATATCTTAATATCCTAATGTATATACTGTAAGAGATGTGTATATCACGGTATATATACAGAGGTGTGTGTCTTGTTGTATATGCACAGCAAGGTATGTATCTCAGTGCATATACACATACAAATGAGTGTTTTAGTGTGTATACTCACAGTACTGCACATCTCAGCGTACAAACAAGCGTGTAGCTCAGTGTATATACACACAAGCGTGTAGCTCAGTGTATATACACACAAGCGTGTAGCTCAGCGTATATACACAAGCGTGTAGCTCAATGTATATACACACAAGCGTGTAGCTCAATGTATATACACACAAGCGTGTAGCTCAATGTATATACACACAAGCGTGTAGCTCAATGTATATACACACAAGCGTGTAGCTCAATGCATGCACAAACAAGCATGTAGCTCAATGCATGCACAAACAAGCATGTAGCTCAGTGTATACACACACATAAGCGTATCTCAGTGCATATGCACACACAAAGGCTTTGCAATTGCAACGAGAAACACCAAGAACATCATTTCATCCCCTAGTGGTTACTGTGCACCGTTGATTTCTCGTTTGATGTAGATGCAATATTATATATATATATATATATATATATATATATATATATATATATATATATATATATATATATATATATATATATATATATATATATATGTCGTGCCGATTAGGTAAAACTTGCGATTTTGGCTTAAATAGCAACGCTCACCTTGCCATATAAGACAAGTGAAAATTTGTGTATGCAATAATTTGCCAAAATCATTCTGAACATAACGAAAAAATATATTTCATTATGTTTGTTTATTATTAAATTAATGTTAACGTATCTAAAATATATTTAGTTGGGTTAGGCTAAATTAAATTAAGCTTGTTGTAATAAGGTTAGGTAGGTTTTCAAAGTTTCTTTTGGTACAAAATTATAAATTCTTACATTAACATAAATGAAAAAATATATCTTTAAACGTATAGAGAAAATTTTAGAAAGGACTTAATTTTAGATGAGTTCTTGCTAATTGACCAGTTTACCTAATCGGCACATTATATATATATATATATATATATATATATATATATATATATATATATATATATATATATATATATATATATATATATATATATAATGAGTGTGTGTGTGTGTGTGTGTGTGTGTGTGTGTACTCACCTAATTGTGGTTGCAGAGGTCGAGACTCAGCTCCTGGCCCTGCATCTTCACTGATCGCTAATAGGTCCTCTCTCTCCCTGCTCCATTAGCTTTATCATACCTCGTCTTAAAGCTATGTATGGTTCCTGCCTCCACTACATCACTTGCTAGACTATTCCACTTCCTGACAACTCTATGACTGAATAAATACTTCCTAACATCCCTCTGACTCGTCTGAGTCTTCAACTTCCAATTGTGACCCTTGTTTCTGTGTCCCCTCTCTGGAACATCCTGTCTCTGTCCACCTTATCTATTCCACGCAGTATTTTCTATGTCGTTATCATGTCTCCCCTAACCCTCCTGTCATCCAGTTTCGTCAGGCCGATTTCCCTTAACCTTTCTTAGTAGGACATTCCCCTTAGCTCTGGAACTAGCCTTGTTGCAAACATTTGCTCTTTCTCTAATTTCTTGACGTGGTTAACCAGGTGTGGGTTCCAAACTTGTAATGCATACTCCAGTATGGGCCTGACGTACACGGTGTACAGTGTCTTGAACGATTCCTTACTCAGGTATCGGAACGCTATTCTCAGGTTTGCCAGGCGCCCACATGCTGCACCAGTTATCTGGTTGATGTGTGCTTCCGGAGACGTGCTCGGTGTTATACTCACCCCAAGATCTTTCTCCTTGAGTGAGGTTTGCAGTCTTTGGCCACCTAGCCTATACTCTGTCTGCGGTCTTCTTTGCCCTTCCTCGATCTTCATGACTTTGCATTTGGTGGGGTTAAATTCGAGAAGCCAGTTTCTGGACCACTCATCCAGCCTGTCCAGGTCTCTTTGTAGTCCTCGTTGATCCTCATCTGATTTAATTCTCTTCATTAACTTCACATCATCTGCGAACAGGGACACTTCTGAGTCTATCCCTTCCATAAATAACAAAAAAGGCACAATACCGTGACTGGAACAATACTCACACAACCCGCACATAGAAGAGAGCTTACGACGACATTTCGGTCCGACTTGAACCATTTACAAAGTCACACTGACTTTGTAAATGGTTCAAGTTGGACCGAAACTTCGTCGTAAGCTCCTCTCTTCTATGTGCGGGTTGTGTGTGTACTATCTCTTCCATCATGTCATACACATACACCAAAAATAGCACTCGTCCTAGGACTGATCCCTGTGGGACTCCGCTCGTCACAGGCGCCCACTGTGATACCTCATCACGTACCATGACTCGTTGTTGCCTCCCTGTCGGGTATTCTCTGATCAATTGCAGTGCCCTTCCTGTTATACGCGCCTGATCCTCTAGCTTCTGCACTAATCTCTTGTGAGGAACTGTGTCGAAGGCCTTCATGCAGTCCAGGAAAATGCAGTCAACCCACCCCTCTCTCTCGTGTCTTACTTCTGTTACTTTGTCATAAAACTCCAGAAGGTTAGTGACACAGGATTTGCCTTCCATGAATTTATTCTGATTGTCGTTTATAATCTTGTTCCGTTTCAGGTGCTCCACCATTCTCCTCCTGATAATCTTCTTCATGACTTTGCATACTATACACGTCAGTGACACTGGTCTATAATTTAGTGCCTCGTTTCTGTCTCCTTTCTTAAAAATGGGGACTACATTTGGCATCTTCCATTCTTCAGGTAGTTGCCCAGTTTCAAGGGATGTGTTGAAGATTGTGGTTAGTGGCACACACAGCGTCTCTGCTCCTTCTGTAAGGACCCACGGAGATATGTTGTCCGGTCCCATCGCCTTTGAGGTATCAAGGTCACTTAGCAGCTTCTACACCTCCTCCTTCCCCTTTTATAATTTGGCTTTTCCCATTCAACTCCTGATACCCTCTCCACTTTTAACTCTGCTATGTATTCATAGTGTACTCACCTATTTGTGGTTGCAGGGGTCGATACTCAGCTCCTGGCCCCGACTCAGCTCCTGTACTCACCTATTTGTACTCACCTATTTATGGTTGAAGGGGTCGAGTCATAGCTCCTGCCTCCACTTCTTCACTGATTGCTACTAGGTCTTCTCTCTCCCTGCTCCATGAGGTTTATCAAACCTCGTCCTAAAGCTATGTATGGTTCCTGCTTCCACTACGTCACTTTCTAGGCTATTCCACTTCCTGACAACTCTATGACTGAAGAAATACTTCCTAACATCCCTTTGACTCATAGGAGTCTTCAACTTCCAACTGTGACCCCTTGTTTCTGTGTCCCCTCTCTGGAACATCTTGTCTCTGTCCACCTTATCTATTCCTCGCAGTATTTTAAATGTCGTTATCATGTCTTCCCTAACCCTCCTGTCCTCTAGTGTCGTCAGGCCGATTTCCCTTTAACCTTTCTTCGTAGGACATCCCTTAGCTCTGGGACTAGTCTTGTTGCAAACCTTTGCACTTTCTCTAATTTCTTGACGTGCTTGACCAGGTGTGGGTTCCAAACTGGTGCTGCATACTCCAGTATGGGCCTGACGTATATGGTGTACAGAGTCGTGAACGATTCCTAAGTGAGGTATTGGAACGCTATTCTTAGGTTTGCCAGCCTCTCGTATGCTGTGTGTGTGTACTCACCTATTTGTGGTTGCAGGGGTCGATTCATAGCTCCTGGCCCCGCCTCTTCACTAATTGCTACTAGGTCCTCTCTCTCCCTGCTCCATGAGCTTTATCAAACCTCGTCTTAAAACTATGTATGTTTCCTGCCTCCACTACGTCACTTTCTAGGCTATTCCACTTCTGACAACTCTATGACTGAAGAAAAACTTCCTAACATCCCTTTGACTCATAGGAGTCTTTAACTTCCAAACTGTGACCCCTTGTTCTGTGTCCCCTCTCTGGAACATCTTGTCTCTGTCCACCTTATCTATTCCTCGCAGTATTTTATATGTCGTTATTATGTCTCCCCTAACCCTCCTGTCCTCTAGTGTGTTGTTGTTCGTGATCCGAGGACACTCGTGGTATTGGTAAGCTTAAGGCTAATTTCAACCACCTTCCGTTTGAATACCAGCCTCCACAAGCAGTTTATATTGTAATGAAACCACGAAACAAGTGGTATTGAAACATTTCCCAAACTGCAGCCAGCCGGGATTAGATCTTGCGACACATTCTCCCGCTTCAATAAAGAAAACAACGTTCACATTGACTTAATCACTTAACCACGAGTGTCCTCGGATCATGAACAACACCTAGCTCTGCTGGGTGCAAAACTTGAAGGATCCCTGTTTAAGTGGTTAAGGCAAGTGAACGTTGTTCTGTCACTTGAGGCGGGAGAATGTGTCGCATACAGCTACATGGTAAACGTTTCAGTACCACTTGTTTTGTGGTTTTATTGATATATATATATATATATATATATATATATATATATATATATATATATATATATATATATATATGTCAGTGTCTTAAAATATTAAATTTGAAAAAAAAAAAGAATGTGAAGGAAGATACAAAATAGCTACTAAAGTTTTCATTATAACATTTAGCTGAAGCGAAATTTCACTATAATGATGGCTTACGCTTGTTTGTATGCCTTTTCATTCACTAGTCTAGCTGCCTTTTCCACTAAGTTTTAAACAGCTTAGAAACTGAGTCGAAACGCAACTGAAACTTCGACAAGGTAGACAAACCATGTGCTCAAAGGCCAAGCGCAGATAACCAGAAAATGAAAAAAAGAAGCCTTTTGGCAACCTGTACATCCATTCATCACAACTCTAAACGCAAGAGGTCAGGACACTAAACTATCGTACCCTTCTCTACTCTGAAACCTGTTTTAATGTATTCAAATATAGAGCCCAAGTCCTACTCTCCCTATCATTGCCAGGCTTACGGTAAATCTTTAGTTTTAACAATATCTAAATAAATCTAACGTGTACCCAAAGGAACCTATCGTATAATTGAACCTAAAATAAATCTGAGAGAGGAGCAATTTTTTGTAGCACTATTAATATTTTTCTCTCTTTTCTTCTTTAAAAGCAGTTAGAGAGTATGTTCCATTTAAAATCGTGGTTATGCTATTTATATTATATTGTACGTAAAATTTAAAATATGTCTTAAAATACCTCACGTCTATCAATCAAAGAAAGACAAGTCGTAATGATAAATGCAAATAAATAAACAGAATAGTGAAAGGGGACTCGAACCGTGGTCCCTGCAGGTAGCAGGCTCAGAGCTCTAACCGTTCAACCATGAAGAAAATAATAGTGACTACCAAACAAGCGAGTAAGTGTCGCAGTTGAGATCGAGGTGTTTTTAGCCAAGAAACTCAGGGAAGATCTTAACTTGGTGGAATCCTTGATCCAATTTACACTAGAGGAAAAGGACGACAGGGCCGATTAATATACCTTGACCTCATCATTAACAAAACATTGGTTTCCTTTCCAAAATGTACAGAAAGTCTACCAATAAAGAGGATTTAAACATTGCTATCCTCATTACAATACCAGAAGTAAAAGGGTTGTTACTGACTGCTTTCTCAGAGCCCTTAGAACAGGGCTACTCAACTACTATGAGCAAAGGTCCACTTGGACAAGTACCAATGTATGCAAAGGTCCGGATACATTTTTTAAACGCAGTCATGAAAAGCAACAAATCCGAGTACAGGTCAATGTACTCATCATTTTCCATGAACTTCATTGTCAGTCTCGTCTTATAAAAATTTACAAAATATGAAGATAATAAATAGTGGCAAAAAAATAATTTTTACATTAAAATAAAACATGTTTTATATCCACTCCACATAAATTAGGAACAACCAGAATGAGAATTTTTTTTAACCAATTTAATTAAACATTGATGTGAAGAATTTGATCACAACGATTCAATACTAAATACCCCACCAACGTACTTATTCTTAAAAGAGGTGGACACACCAAATTAAAATCAAACTTGCTAAAAAGAAAATGAGAAAACCCGAAATCATACCTTGCACAAACGCAAATGCACAACCTTACCCGAAATTTAAACTTGCACCAGGGTCGCCAGACTTCCCAGCCCATATGCGGCCAAACTCTTTTTCAAAAATGCCAAAAAAGTCGACTTCATTGCACAAGTGATAATTAACAATATGAATTACCATTGAATGGAAGAAAATATCACTATTTAGCTATGCTAGAATACTGTATTTCATTCAGTGTATTCAATCCATTCAGACAGAATAATGTATTAATCCCGCTCTTGTGTACCACCTGATCCTGAATGTGGTAACAGATGTTATTTAACTAAGCTTTCTCCTGAAGCCCCGCGGTCCAACTACAACACTCAGAAGGTCCGGATTAGGACCGGGGGCCGCCAATTGAGTAGCCCTGCCTGAGAATATGTAGCGTTGAGTTTTTCAAAGTTAAACTCACCTACATAGCTAATACGTAAGGCCACTAGCATTTTGCCATCACCTATCTTGAGAAAGATGGAAATAGACTCTGCCACCGTCACCATAATACCGCCCATTACTTCACACCACTTACACTAAACAAAAGAAAATACCAACATTCCACAGGTATATATACAATCTCTGATAAAGGCAAAGTATACATAGGGGAAACTGGCAAAGACTTAAAGATTCGTGTTAATGAACACAAGTATACCTGCCACATCAATGAAATCAACGCTTGTGTAGTGCATAAGAACACTTACACCTTATGGACTGGTAATTGGCTAAACTCATTATAACTGACGAGCACCACTCCAGCGGAAAGTGCTCAGGAGCAACCTAATTATGACTACAGACAGTATTCTTATTATTGTATTAAGGATATATATATATATATATATATATATATATATATATATATATATATATATATATATATATATATATATATATATATATATATATATATATATATATATATATATTATATAGCCTATTCACTACCAGTCAAGAATTTTTTATTCTCTGAAATGTGGATTGAAGTATACGCTAAGAGATACATGCCTTTTGATTCTTAATAAGATTACAAGAAACAGATGATAGCTACTTAATATGTAATATAACCACAGTGAGGAATAGCAATATTCAGAGCACTTTCGTGATCTCTCTACTAGGAAACTGCAAAAGTAATAAAGCAACAGTAGTCATATAACAGAGGTGTGACCTCACATGTACCGTTGAGTGAGCATGGAAATGTATTTGCCATGATCACTCAACGAACATGGAAAATACATTTCCATTGTTCTGAAATTATTAATCAGGTGACATGTAAAGGTTATCCAAATTTCTTTTGCCAAGTTAACAGTGACATGTCGGCCAAAGGTGAATTTGTTATAGCTTATAATCTTCACAAATTTTATGTAATATGAAGGATTCTAATTTATACACTCCTGGACTTATATTCAATTTCTAACCAGTACTATTTTTAATATAAAGATTTCATTACATTTCGTTCAGTCATATATTTGTTTGTTACAACTTTCTCATATTTTTCAAAATTAATTGTGGTTACAATCTCTCATGAAAAAAGGGCATTAGACTCTCGTCCAGTTTTAATGATGTATTCAAGTTGCTGTAATTCTAGTTCAATATTTTTTCCAGATTGCTCAAATAAATTTATTGCATTTTATATAAGGAATCTTGTAGATACAGCCATCAGCATTTTGGGGGAATCTTAATCAAATAGTTTTTTCTCATGGCATAAAGATTTGTAAATACATCTTTGATATTGTAATTTTTATTTAGAGGAGGAATATCATGAATGTTATCATGATATACCAGTTTAGTATAATTTCTTGTTTTTTTAGGATAGTAAATATATTTCTATATTTGTTTTTTAATGGTTTATCAATAAAACATTTTTTGGATGTTTTAGATATGTCATATCGTATATCTTCACCATTTCCTCAATTTGAACTCTGGGCTACAAAGACACAACACTGAAACTAGGCGAGGTCTAACACTCTGTTTATCTATGTATGAGATTTTAACCACCCCATTGATTGAATGAAATAATAAATAATACTTTGTAATCAGTAATTATTTTTCTAATTTGAATATAAGTCTAGTGACTACATAACTTAGATTCATTCATAACACATAAAATTTATGAGGATAACGAAGTGTGTTGAAGAAACAAATTCACTTTTCTTAACATGTCTTTCTCTTAACTTTACATCTATACTATATAAGACTTTTATTGCTTTATTACTTTCACTATTCGTTGATAATGGGAAAGATCACGGAAGCCCTTCGAATAATAATACTTTTCACGGTAGTTATATTGCATAGATCCTATTGGAACTTCGTTCCAATAGGATCGGAGATCCTCGGAGCATAGGGCAAGTGAACACTCAAGTTTGTAAAGGTGTTAGTTGACAGACTTCTCAAGAAACCAAGGTCCTCGGATAGACCAGCTTTCTTTTCCAGAGATTCAGTGTTGCCTTCCAAGGAGAAGAAATGCCTCTAGCATCCTCGGCAGGCACAGGTGCAGTGAATTTCTTTATTTATAAAACATTTATGTCAGTCGTGTCATGTTCATCCAATGCTGACAGCCTGCCACTGACTCCACCATCGTTACTGTCGTGCTCAGCGCATTCTGCAGCTCACTATTTATGATTCCCTCTTGAAGAGGCAAGCCGCCCCTGACTTTTATTTCTTCACTGTTCCCCATCTTGACTTAAATATAGATTAATCTGCGATAATCTTACCTAGAAAAACAAGTTTATAAGCAGATGTTATATACACAGACTTTGCAAAGCCTTTAACAAGTGTGACCATGGTGTAATAGCACACAAAATGCGTGATAAAGGAATAACAGGAAAAGCTGGTAGATGGATCTATAACTTCCTAACAAGTAGAACACAAAGAGTAGTAGTCAACAGAGTAAAGTCTGAGGCAGCTACTGTGAAAAGCTCTGTTCCACAAGGTACAGTACTCGCTCCCATTTTGTTCCTCATCCTCATATCGGACATAGACAGGAATATAAACCACAGTGCAGTGTCTTCCTTTGCAGATGACACCCGAATCTGCATGACAGTGTCCACCGTTGAAGACACTGCAAGACTCCAAGCAGACATCAACCAAATCTTTAAATGGGCTGCAGAAAACAATATGAAGTTCAATGATGAGAAATTTCAATTACTCCGATATGGAAAACGTGAGGAAATTAAAATCTCATCGGAGTATAAAACAAATTTCAACCACACAATAGAGCGAAAAACTGATGTCAAAGACCTGGGAGTGATCATGTCAGAGGATCTCACCTTCATGGACCATAACACTGTAGCAATCGCATCTGCTAGAAAAATGACATAATGGATGATGAGAACCTTCAAAACCAGGGATGCCAAGCCCATGTTGACACTTTTCAGGTCGCTTGTTCTATCTAGGCTGGAATATTGTTGCACACTAACTGCACCTTTCAAGGCAGGTGAAATTGCTGACCTAGAAAATGTGCAGAGAACCTTCACGGCACGCATAACTGCAATAAACCACCTCAATTACTGGGAACGCTTGAAATTCCTAAACCTCTACTCCCTAGAACGCAGGCGGAATAGATACATTATTTTATACACTTGGAAAATTCTAGAGGGATTAGTACCAAACTTGCACACGAGAGTCACTCCCTACGAAAGCAAAAGACTCGGCAGACGATGTAACATCCCCCCAATTGAAAGCAGGGGTGCCACTAGCACGTTGAGAGAACAACACAGTAAGTGTCAGGGGTCCAAGACTGTTCAACTGCCTCCCAGCATACATAAGGGGGATTACCAATAGACCCCTGGCTGTCTTCAAGCAGGCACTGGACAAGCACCTAAAGTCGGTACCTGACCAGCCAGGCTGTGGTTCGTACGTTGCACTGCGTGCGGTAGCAGTAACAGCCTTGTTGATCAGGCCCTGATCCACCATGAGGCCTGGTCACAGACCGGGCAGCGGGGGCGTTGACACCCGGAACTCTCTCCAGGTAAACTCCAGGTAGATAGTAGGAGAGAGGTAGATAGTTTTGTGCTAGGAGAGGGTAGATAGTTTTGTAGTAGGAGGTAGATAGTTTTTACTTCCTTTGCAAAATGCGGTAAAATTGTGCATTGTTCCAGCCACGGTATTGTGACTTGTGAACTGTTCCAGTAACGGTATTGTGACTTATGAATTGCTTCAGCCAGCCACGGTATTGTAACTTAGTCTTCGCTTGAAGAGCACGGTGATCTGGGCGCTCACTTAGCAGTCTTCGCGGTAACAACATCAAGAGGTGTATAGGCTGGTCACCCATCATTTACACCGAGAGGTGTATACTGGTCACCCCATCATTTACACCGAGAGGTGTATACTGGCCACACCATCATTTACACCGAGAGGTGTATAGGCTGGTCACCCATCATTTACACCGAGAGGTAAGCATTGTCAAAGGTTTACTAACCCAGAGGTTGATATGGTCAAAACCACTTCCATTAGGACACGAGAGGTGATAGTTTTACCCATGATTTAAAACTCTTGAGAGTGTATGCTGTCACCCATCATTTCTCTCGAGAGGTTGATATCTGGTCACCCATCATTAACGAGAGGTTTGCTGGTCATCCCATCATTTACACCGAGAGGTGTATACTGGTCACCCCATCATTTACACCTAGAGGTATATACTGGTCACCCCATCAGTTACACCGAGAGGTGTATACTGGTCACCCCATCATTTACACCGAGAGGTGTATACTGGTCACCCCATCATTTACACCGAGAGGTGTATACTGGTCACCCCATCATTACACCGAGAGGTGTATACTGGTCACCCCATCATTTACACCGAGAGGTGTATACTGGTCACCCCATCATTTACACCGAGAGGTGTATACTGGTCACCCCATCATTTACACCGAGAGGTGTATACTGGTCACCCCATCATTTACACCGAGAGGTGTATACTGGTCACCCCATCATTTACACGAGAGGTGTATACTGGTCACCCCATCATTTACACCGAGAGGTGTATACTGGCCACCCCATCATTTACACCGAGAGGTGTATACTGGTCACCCCATCATTTACACCGAGAGGTGTATACTGATCACCCCATCATTTACACCGAGAGGTGTATACTGGTCACCCCATCATTTACACGAGAGGTGTATACTGGCTCACCCATCATTTACACCGAGAGGTGTATAGGCTGGTCACCCCATCATTTACACCGAGAGGTGTATACTTCACCCCATCATTTACACCGAGAGGTGTATACTGGTCACCCATCATTTACACCGAGAGGTGTATACTGGTCACCCCATCATTTACACCGAGAGGTGTATACTGGTCACCCCATCATTTACACCGAGAGGTGTATAGCTGGTCACCCCATCATTTACACTGAGAGGTGTATACTGGTCACCCCATCACATACACCGAGGGGTATACTGGTCACCCCATTCCAGTGTTGTACCCATCCAAGAGGTGTATACTGGTCACCCCATCATTTACACCGAGAGTTGTATACTGGTCCCATCATTTACCCGAGGAACTCACCCATTACACCGAGGGTATACTGGTCACCCCATCATTTACACCGAGGGGTGTATACTGGTCACCCCATCACATACACCGAGGTGTATGTGATGTTACATCATGCTCGTGAATAATTAACCAATTCTGATTTTTTACCGACCACTGCGACTCTAGTATACTATTGTATAAGTTTCCTGAAGATTAGTCAATAGAAAAATAATACTTTTTTATATGACGCTTTTTCGAGTAAATCGGAAAACTGACTGTTGTAAAAGTGTTGTATATATGTCTGTATGATAATAGGATGGCTAACGGAATTTTCTATAGAATGATTTTGTACAAAATACATTATAGTTATATAAAAATGACATTTTGGAAAGGAAAAAAAAAATATCAAAATACAAAAGAAGCAAAAATGAATGTGAAATAAGAGAAAAACGCTGTTTTAGTTTGTTAACGAACCTAAAACTAACATTGTGTGGAACAATCACTTTGATCTGTGGAGAGATAGTAAAGTTATACCAGTTTATAATGGAAATAATTCTTCCAGAAAAATGCGTTAAAGATAAAATTCCATTGAAGAAATCCAACAAAAAGCGTGATTGCAAATATGAAAAAAATACCACAGTGAAATTAGAAAATAAAACCTGAACGCTTTCTGAAGATGTGTGTGTATACACACGAAAGCTCTCAGGTTTAATTCTATTTCACTGGTTTCCAATATATTAATGACCTGTGCAGTGTGCTTTGCAAATTACATATTAAGACTGATTGTTTGTCGTAACGACGAGATGTTAAATCCTGGTCGGACGTTTGAGGAACAATGAAGTTGATGAGTTGTGGGAAGCAACGATCTCATGAAGTTGGGAGAACAATACTGGTCCAGTGAGTTGTGAGGAGAACAAATGATCTCATGAGTGCGAGAAAACTGATCATGAGTGGAGAAAGTACTGATCTGAGTGTGAGAAGCAATACTGATCTCATGAGTTGTGAGGGAGAAGCAATACTGATCTCATGAGTTGTGAGGGAGAAGCAATACTGATCTCATGAGTTGTGAGGGAGAAGCAATACTGATCTCACTCTCGAAACTTAAATATGAAATCCAATAAGGAAGCGGTAATGTAAAAGAGGTCAATACTGATTCATATTTAAAATTCGGTAAGCAGTGAAATGCATGAGTAACGAAGGCACTCAGATAACGAGAAAAATAATTACAAATAAGTACAAAATTAAAAATCCTTGTTGAGAACAGGTTCAGAGGACGAGACAGCCTTATGATCTACCATATAAAATAACGTTTTAACACTTCATATTTTTTATATTTCACATATTTTTAAAAAGTCATATGAAAAGTACCATGAAATCTGTGAAATTAGTTATTTTGACTCTAAAATTATGGATTTTTAGTCATAATATCGTGGTGGATAAACAATAAGCAATTAGTTGAGAAACAATCAGACACAATAATTAAAGAGACTCAGGAGAGACGAGGATGGAGGAGGAGACGCTAGAGAATATAACTATTACTTTGTATCCTTGTAAGGAGACTCTTAAGTGGCTGCCAGAATTTGTTTTTCTCTTCGTCTAAACTCTAAATTTTCGCTGATTACTTAAATCATAAATTTCAGCTTGGGTTTTCAGGTTTATATGACGACGCACATTGATTCAGTCATTCAGACACATTCATCATACTCATCATTCATACAGTGGTCAGCTGATAATGTTTTTCATTTGCTGTAACCAGGAAAGGATTCATGAAAAAATATTGGGGTGAGCAGTGTCCCTCTGTCAGTGTTGCATAAACCAATGTTGTTAAAATCCAATGTTGTTAAAACCTCTATAAACCTTCAACACTGAGAGTGATACTGAAGTGAGTTGGAATCTTTTACCGGTTAAATCACGTTAAATATACTTACATATACTTACCGCAATAACATATGGAAACACTAGATATTTAAAAAAAAATCACATGAAATGTATTATAAAATCTAAGCGATAAGGTATTTCAACTCTAAAATAATGGATTTTTACTCAAATTTTTAAAAATTTATTGCAAAGTAGGAAATACTTCGAAAAATCTTAATCTTGTCTGGCTAATGATATTACACCGATTTTAGGGTAAATTTGTGGTGCTGATTACTAATGTCATCGGTTTTGCTAGATTGGTTCTAGTTTTTGATAAATTTGGTATCCCACTGAAAAACATGAAAGATGTGAAAAATATATAGATCAGGCGGGACTAACTTACAAATAGCACTGAAATTACTTTTTAGATCATGCAAAAGTCAAATCATGTAATACTACTAGCACTTCACTCTATATAATAACAGATTACCATAATAAGATAATTCAGATACCACTAATTACTGCATATGAAAACGTACGATTTTTTTCTACGTTGATTACCAACACAGTCCCGTTGGAGGCTCCAGCATACTGGTTACCATTGTGCAATAAGACACATCTTAAGCTTCTAAAGAAGCTGTCTATAAACAGCCGCCAATATCCTGATCGATATTAAATTCCCATTCGAGGAATTCATGTATGTTATTGCATCTGAAGTAAGGAAGGAGTTCAACCTCTCTTGTCCGATAAGCTGTTATTTCAACTTCTTGTTGGTTGTAGACAGTTCTTTCCTTTTAGTCTGGATGCTAAAAGTTCAGATGTTTCCTTTGACAGACTGAGGTCCCCTAGCAGATCATTGATTCTTCATTGAAGAACTGCTGGAGTGTTGAAATGCTTACTTCATATTCACTTCCACTGCCAGCACCTGTGTTACATCCTAAACCCTGAGTTTCTTCAACATCTGATAACGGAAGGTCAGGCAGTGTTGTAAACACTGGTATGGGAACGTCTTCGCTGAGTGGCACAGGTCTCCTGGCTGACTCCAAAACAGGATATGGCCCGTGCCTTGGTAGGCAAAGCTCTCGCTTCATACACTGAGGGTTCGTGGTTCGATTCCCGGCAAGGGTGGAAACATTGGGCGTGTTTCCTTACATCTGTTGTCCCAGAATGTGGGACAAAACTGACCTAATTTGCCCGAAATTCTCTGCATAACAAAGGGGCTTTCTATATATTAGCATATCATTAATGTCAGCTAGGCCTGTATACCTTGTACATGTACTTGTAGAAATAAAGATATTATTATTATTCCCACTTGACTTTCTTGTATAGACAAACCTTTCACATTCATCAAACAGAAATAACAATCATCGTGGTGGTTCTCTGTTCTCTCGGCGACACAGACACAACGAAGTTTAAACTTTTCCTTTGCCTATTTTTTCACTGTCGTAAGTATTCTTCACAGGTTTAAGAAGACCTTATGCGGCGCTCAGGACTTGTTTTGTTCACGAAGCGTCACTCCAAAATAAGAAAGATAAGCTTGTTTTACAATATCTGTAATGTTTTTTCTTTGTTTTTGCAAAGAGTATTCGCCAGAAATGTAGCAAAATGTATTCGTGAAGAACTAATATTTATCTGGAAAAAATAAACTAAAGGTTACAATATTGTCACGTGGTCCTTGTTGATGCAACTTCTTTCGTTAAATATTAAATAATTTAAAAATAAAATTCTGATTATTATTAAAACTAACTATATATACAAACTGTCACTACATACATATGTATTATGGCTAAGTTCCTGTTGAGAGTAAGTATGCAATATCTCACAAATAGAGCAAATCTTAAAAACCTACTGACATTTTCGGACCCAGCGACCCCAAAATGTCCTAAAATACCTTCAAGTATCTTTGGCAACTATTTTCTTTTGTTGACGAATAGTTTCGATTAAGTTTGCATAATAGTAATTAAAGGGGAGAGGGGAGGGGTGAAAATTTAGTACAGGTGTAGCAAAAAATTTCATCTGAAAAACATTGTTTTTTGAGGGAGAAAAAGTATCACAAGGAAGTATGAGTGGGATAAAAACACAAATGTAGCATAATACGATTCTTTATCGAGAATGTTTCACCCAGGCAGTGAACTTTTGTGGAGTAATTTAAGAAACCCACAGCTGGTGGACGGGTTGTCAGTAAAAGATCTCCAGTTCTCTCCATAAATATCAGTATCAACACGCATGCATAGTTTTAAAATTCGCTGCACTGGATTTTGAAAATTGGGTTCCACTGCTGCCCCTGTTCCTTGGGCAGCACCCTGCTAAGTTCCTGTCAGCACACACTGCTGTGGGTGGTTCAGTGAGCACTTCTGTTGGGGGGTTCAGCAGAAGGAGTGGTTTCCAAGGCTTCATCCTCCGGCTGGTAATTAATTTCCGATAAGGCAAAGTCATTTCTACTTTCTCTGGTAATTTCATCTTACTTTCTAAAACGAGTTTGTTTCGTTTTTGGGGTTGCACTCAAGTTTTTATTCAAATTGTATTTTTTTATTTATTCACTTTAATTTTTAAGTGTGATGCTGTTAGGTAAGTTGTTGCTGCTGGTCTCTTGGGCGATGGTGTTGATGTGTCTTGGAGGAGCTGGGTCCTCCTCCGCTGTGATACTAGACCAGGCCCTCCCTCTGGCCAAGGCTAACGTCTCCCAGACCAGCTCAACCAAGGCTAGCGTCTCCCAGACCAGCTCCACCAGGGCTATCGTCTCCCAGACCAGCCCCACCAGGGCTAGCGTCTCCTAGACCAGCCCCACCAGGGCTAGTGTCTCCCAGACCAGCTCCACCAGGGCTAGCGTCTCCAAGACCAGCTCCACCAGGGCTAGTGTCTCCCAGACCAGCCCCACCAGGGCTAGCGTCTCCCAGACCAGCTCACCAGGGCTAACGTCTCCAAGACCAGCTCCACCAGGGCTAGCGTCTCCCAAACCAGCCCCACCCTGGAGAGTCATCCCCAGGATGATGACTCCCAGGGCAGCCTCACCTACCTCCCCCAGTACACAAACTACCTCACTGAGAGCGGCCTCCCCGAGGGTCTTCAGAGCAGCATCGCTGAGGACATCAACCTCAAGGAATGGCTGTTAAACTACGCAATAAAGGGTTTTTTAGAGACACGGTGGCCGAACAACACAGTCCCGGTTGTTATCTGTGAAAGGATGGGCAGCCAGTACAAACCAGCGATTTATCAAGCAATGAACCTGCTCAACTCACTGACCTGTCTTAAGTTCGTGAACGCCACTAACAGGCAAAATTATTACCTGAACGTGACTTACGTCGAGGATGCGTGCTATTCGCAGTTGGGATACAAAGGCTACCCTTGGGGACACCAGGTATTGAACCTCGCCCCAAATTGTTTCTATAGTTTTGGCGTGGTCGTTCATGAACTATTGCACGCCAGCAGCTTCCACCACCAGCAGGTGAGGATAGATCGTGATGATTACGTTACCGTTTACAAAAACCGTATCATCAAGAAATTTTACCCGAATTTTGGTATTCGCGATGGTGAGTACGATTACCTTTGGACAGTTGGACTTCCGTACGACTACAACAGCGTCATGCACTACCCGTCTGATGGCTTCTCTCGGAGCGCCATGCATGTGCCCACCGTGGAGGTCAAGAGAGAGTTTAAGGGGATGATCGGGCAAAGAGATGGTCCCTCCCGTACAGATATCGCAGTTCTTAACCGGTACTACGAGTGCCGGGAGCACTACCTGGGTGACGACATCCCTGATGCTGTACCTACACAGAATTTCACGCCAGGTTCATCAAGCCAGACCGCACCAAGAGCGTCTCCGAAAAGTTTACAAAATGGTTTAACTATGTGTCTGCGAAGGTAGCGAAGTGATTTTGTTTATGCATTTATCATCTTTTTTTTCGGGAGTGGAAAGACTTGAAACTTCCGAAGCCAAGAGCCCCTTTAGCAGACTTTGTAATGACATAAGGTATGACAAATGTGACCCCTGGGTCAACACTTCTAAATGACGTCCAGTGATCCAATAATGAGGAAAAAAATATTTGTCAAAAAAGACGTGTTAGCAAATATGCCCATGGGCATTTACATATATGTGTACAAATCTGTATACAGAGGTTTATTATTTTTAGGTAACCCAGATAGCTCCGTGTCTTCCTTTGCGGATGTCACCCGAATTGCCATGACAGTGTCCTCCATCGAAGACACCGCAAGACTCTAAGCGGACATCAACCAAATCTTTAAATGGGCCGCAGAAAATAATAACTAATGAACAGAGAAAATGTTATTTTAGTGCCAGGAATGCTTGCATTGTCTATTTTCGACCCTATTTGGAAATTGTCATATTTTGAAATTTGTGGAAATTGGCCAAATTAATAATTTCTGAAGAGAAATTTCAACTACTCAGACATGAAAATTAAAACTTTATCAGGGTATACAACAAATTTTAACCACACAATAGAGCGAAAAACTAATGTGAAGGATCTGGGAGTGATAATGTCAGAGGATCTCACCTTCAAAGCCCACAACAATATATCTACCTCATCTGCTAGAAAAATGATAGGATGGATAATGAGAACCTTTAAAACCAGGGACGCCAAGCCTATGATGATTATCTTCAAATCGCTTGTTCCCTCTAGGCTGGAATACTGCTGTACACTAACTGCCCCCTTTAAGGCAGGCGAAATTGCTGACCTGGAGAGTGTACATAGAACTTTCACGACACACATAAGTACGATAAAGCACCTAAATTACTGGGAACAGTTGAAGTCCCTTGATTTGTATTCCGTGGAACGCAGGTGAGAAAGATACATGATAATATACACTTGGAAAATCTAGAGGGATTATTACCAAACCTTCACACGAAAATCACTTCCTACGAAAGCAAAAGACTCGGCAGGAGATGCAACATTCCCCAATGAAAAGCAGGAGCTCTACGAGTACACTAACATACAACACAATAAGTGTCAGCGGCCCACGACTGTTCAACTGCCTCCCAGCATACATAAGGGGGATTGCCAATAGACCCCTGGCGGTCTTCAAGCAGGCGCTGGACAGGCACCTAAAGTCAGTACCTGACCAGCCGGGCTGTGGTTCGTACGTTGGTTTACGTGCGGCCAGCAGTAACATCCTGGTTGATCAGACCCTGATCCACCACGAGGCCTGGTCTCAGACCTGGCCGCGGGGGCGTTGACCCCCGAAATCCTCTCCATGTAAGGAGTACCTTTAAGAAATTGCCAAATGTTTTCTTCAACTTTCCATTTTATTTCGCCCATAACTCGAGAACGTCTCATCCAATAGACTTTAAAATTTCAACACTTGTGTACAATAATTTAAAGATCAAAGATGTTGAACACATTTCCAGTATCATGGAATGGCTCGGATAACTTCCATAATCTTTTTTTACACATACTATAGACGATGCATTCTATAGGAAGGATGATAACCTCTGATTGGTTACACATACTATAGACGAAACATTCTATAAGAAGGATAACCAGGGAGTTAAGTCTAGTTAGCTGCTAAATTGAAATTTTACCGAAACTGATAAATAAAATAAAATCGTTGGGATCATATCAATTATTGAAGAATAATTGTGATTTATTAAGACACAGCTTGTCACTCATTATGAGCTGAAAAAATATTCATTTTCCAGTTTTTATTAAGCAAATTGTTTCGAATGTCTTAACTAAAGATTGAGTCTTCTGATAATTTTCAAACGCTAAATACAGGTGTATCTTAATGAAAAATACTTTTGTATTGCCATTTCTTTGGCCAATTTAATCAAATTGAAATTTAAAAAATATCTAAATTAAATATTTTTCTTAACAGGATTGTAGAGAATTTTAAAAAATAATGAAAATAAGAAAATATTTAAAAAAATAAATAAATAAAATCAGAGGTTTTATGGTATTTTTAAATTGATTGAGGGGGAGACTTCCCTATTTTTCGCAACATTTTCGTGCCTTTACCAAAAAAAAAAATTATTTATTAGTCGAGAACACCTTACTCGATCGACTTCAAATTTTCAACGACTGTATAATGTATCTTGAGCAAGATTCATGAGAATATTTGCATGTGTGGACGCACTATGCACAATATAACAGGTCATTCCCAAATTTAGTTTCCGTGTGATGGGTGGAGACAAGTTCCTGTGATCGCCTTCAACACTGCTGTATCTTACTTCAATAAAGGTTGGTGTATTGAATGGTGTGTGTTGATGCTATTTTGTCACTTTTAATCTCGAAATTGTATAGTATCATTTTACTTTGAGGCTTGTGAGAGGTTCTTGATTCAAGGAACTGGACTTATCTTCCCATTGGTCTGATCAAATTTGAATGCCTCCCATTCCACAGGCGCCATATTGACTCCTGCAGGTTAGGTTCTTTACTCTAATTAAAACATAACAACTGTTAACGGCAACACTCTTCAATGACTGATACATCGTATGTAATGGATGGAACTTTTCATGGGCTTAAGCTGTGTAGTCTCAAATTTTGTTGGATTCTAAACAATAACTGGAAAATACATCTTCTGGAAGCATTAAACTTTTATTGCTGATGTGATTTCCTCAAAGGAAACAATTTCTTGATGTTAGGTTGTGTAAGTTATTATGTGTCAACTTTATTATTAAAACTGGTTTCTGTTAAATAATTGACGAACGTCTCTTCTGATCTGATATAAGTCAGAAGGTATGACTTTATTTGGTTATCTTAGGTTAGATCAACTTAATGGTATATATGTGTCTATAACATCCGTGTGCCCTCAAGACAATTGTTAAAAAAATAGTACGTAATGTAGGCTAAGGTTACACAAAAGTGACTCATTTAAAAGCTGGTTTATCTTACTTAGCGAAAAGTTTGGATTGATTTTTGCCTGTGTAGGTTCAAATTTGCTCTTTTTTTTTTTTTTTTTTTGGGGGGGGGGGGTGAAAAAAATGAAATACTGCTTTGCATGAGATAATTTCTGAGTGTCGCATCTGAGTTTATATGTCTTAATTTGCCTTTTTTTTTTAAGAAATTTGAATATTAGTTTCCCAATGATAACTTGTTAATGCTTCTTCTGATTCCCTTCAAAACTTCACTACTAATATTTAACTCCATTATCAACTTATGCCGCACTCTGCACTATTCCAATCGCGTGCACTGAGGCACAGGGGACTACTGGTTCGGAAAACTGGAATGCTTTTCTGTGATAACGCAGCGACCGTAATACATCTTGTCAATTTTTTCATTGTGCCTTCACCGACTGCCAATATAGTGGAAAAAAAAACTACTAAAATTTCCGAACAATTCTTGAAAAATAAAAAAAGTGAAAATATCGAGAAATATAAAGGTTTTTCTTCTCAGTTAAAAATATTAAGAATTTCATCAACCTGACTGACTGCTGGAGCAGCGAGTCCATCCAGGAGTCACCCTGACACGCACCACACTACGAGTCACCCTGACACGCACCACACTACGAGTCACCCTGACACGCACCACACTACGAGTCACCCTGACACGCACTACACCACGAGTCACCCTGACACGCACCACACTACGAGTCACCCTGACACGCACCACACTACGAGTCACCCTGACACGCACCACACTACGAGTCACCCTGACACGCACCACATTACGAGTCACCCTGACACGCACCACACTACGAGTCACCCTGACACGCACCACACTACGAGTCACCCTGACACGCACCACACTACGAGTCACCCTGACACGCACCACATTACGAGTCACCCTGACACGCACCACACTACGAGTCACCCTGACACGCACCACACTACGAGTCACCCTGACACGCACCACACTACGAGTCACCCTGACACGCACCACACTACGAGTCACCCTGACACGCACCACACTACGAGTCACCCTGACACGCACTACACTACGAGTCACCCTGACACGCACCACATTACGAGTCACCCTGACACGCACCACACTACGAGTCACCCTGACACGCACCACATTACGAGTCACCCTGACACGCACCACATTACGAGTCACCCTGACACGCACCACACTACGAGTCACTCTGACACACACCACTACGAGTCACCCTGACACACCACACTACGAGTCACCCTGACACACACCACACTACGAGTCACCCTGACACGCACCACACTACGAGTCACCCTGACACGCACCACTACGAGTCACCCTGACACGCACCACACTACGAGTCACCCTGACACGCACCACACTACGAGTCACCCTGACACGCACTACACTACGAGTCACCCTGACACGCACCACATTACGAGTCACCCTGACACGCACCACACTACGAGTCACCCTGACACGCACACACATTACGAGTCACCCGACACGCACCACACTACGAGTCACCCTGACACGCACCACACTACGAGTCACCCTGACCCGCACCACATTACGAGTCACCCTGACACGCACCACATTACGAGTCACCCTGACACGCACCACACTACGAGTCACCCTGACACGCACCACACTACGAGTCACCCTGACACGCACCACATTACGAGTCCCCCTGACACTCACCACACTACGAGTCACACTGACACGCACCACATCACGAGTCACCTTGACACGCACCACACTACGAGTCACCCTGACACGCACCACACTACGAGTCACCCTGACACGCACCACACAGAGTCACCCTGACACGCACCACATTACGAGTCACCCTGACACGCACCACATTACGAGTCACCCTGACACGCACCACACTACGAGTCACTCTGACACACACACACTACGAGTCACCCTGACACACACCACACTACGAGTCACCCTGACACACACCACACTACGAGTCACTCTGACACACCACACTACGAGTCACTCTGACACACACCACACTACGAGTCACTCTGACACACACCACACTACGAGTCACTCTGACACACACAACACTACGAGTCACCCTGACACGCACCACATTACGAGTCACTCTGACAAGCACCACATTACGAGTCACTCTGACACGCACCACATTACGAGTCACCCTGACACGCACCACACTACGAGTCACCCTGACACACACCACACTACGAGTCACACTGACACGCACCACACTACGAGTCTGACACACACGTCACTGCTCTACGAGTCACTGACTCGCACGACACTGCGAGTCACTCTGACACGTCACTGCTCTACGAGTCACTGTGACACACGTCACTGCTCTACGAGTCACTCTGACACACGTCACTGCTCTACGAGTCACTCTGACACACGTCACTGCTCTACGAGTCACTCTGACACACGTCACTGCTCTACGAGTCACTCTGACACACGTCACTGCTCTACGAGTCACTCTGACACACGTCACTGCTCTACGAGTCACTCTGACACACGTCACTGCTCTACGAGTCACTCTGACACACGTCACTGCTCTACGAGTCACTCTGACACACGTCACTGCTCTACGAGTCACTCTGACACACGTCACTGCTCTACGAGTCACTCTGACACACGTCACTGCTCTACGAGTCACTCTGACACACGTCACTGCTCTACGAGTCACTCTGACACACGTCACTGCTCTACGAGTCACTCTGACACACGTCACTGCTCTACGAGTCACTCTGACACACGTCACTGCTCTACGAGTCACTCTGACACACGTCACTGCTCTACGAGTCACTCTGACACACGTCACTGCTCTACGAGTCCCTCTGACACACGTCACTGCTCTACGAGTCACTCTGACATGCATGACGTGAGGGATACTGTCTTCACTGCTGACACGCACAAGTTTGGCACTTCACATAAGTATAAGAATGGTCATGACCAGTTTAGTGACTGAGCACTGTCACAGTGATCAGTGTCACAGTGATTGAACACTGAAACTATGATTGAACAATGTCACAGTGATTGAGCACTGTCACAATGAGCACTGTCGCAGTGATTGAGCACTAAAACTATGATTGAGTAATGTCACAGTGATTGAGCACTGATACTGTGATTGAGCACTGTTACAGTGAGTGAACACTGATACTGTGACTGAGCACTGTCACAGTGATTGAGCACTGAAACTGTGATTGAGCACTGTAACTATGATTGAGCACTGTAATTATGATTGAGCACTGTCACAGTGAGCACTGTCACAGTGATTGAGCACAAACTATGATTGAGCAATGTCACAGTGATTGAGCACTGATACTGTGATTGAGCACTGAAACTATGATTGAGCAATGTCACAGTGATTGAGCACTGATACTGTGATTGAGCACTGTTACAGTGACTGAACACTGATACTGTGACTGAGCACTGTCACAGTGACTGAACACTGATACTGTGACTGAGCACTGTCACAGTGATTGAGCACTGAAACTGTGATTGAGCACTGAAACTGTGACTGAGCACTGTAACTATGATTGAGCACTGTCACAGTGATTGAGCACTGTCACGGTGATTGAGCAGTGACACAGTGATTGAGCAGTGACACAGTGATTGAGCACTGTCACAGTAATTGAGCACTGAAACTGTGATTGAGCACTGAAACTGTGATTGAGCACTGAAACTGTGATTGAGCACTGTAACTATGATTGAGCAGTGGCACAGTGATTGAGCAGTGACACAGTGATTGAGCAGTGACACAGTGATTGAGCAGTGACACAGTGATTGAGCAGTGACACAGTGATTGAGCAGTGACACAGTGATTGAGCAGTGACACAGTGATTGAGCAGTGACACAGTGTTTGAGCAGTGGCACAGTGATTGAGCAGTGGCACAGTGATTGAGCAGTGGCACAGTGATTAAAAAATAATTTTAAATAATCATGGGAGTTTGCTATACCTGAAGGAATCGTAAATAACCATGGCCAATGAGAGGCAATCAATTTGGATCCGAGGAAGGCGAAATAAGGTGCAGTGCTTGGATCAAGAGCCCCTAACCAGCATCAAGGAACCTCCCCTGCATAATATTATTTTGATGTTTCGCATTATTCAACTTGTCAGGTTTACGGGTTTAGCACTTCATGCTGCACACCATCAAAAACCTGCTTAACAATTATCAAAAGTTATCAAAAATGGTTATAGTCATAACCATAATTTTTAAGGGGTGGACAGGTAAGCCAGCGGAAGGCCTCGGTCAGATGACCAAATGCTCCTCCAGCGGCGGGTCAACAGGCCTTTATAAGTACCTGTGTTCGTAACATGTGTCACCATTGCAGTGACGCACCTTGAGATGTTGCTGTTGCAGTGTTTCACCTTGAGATGATGTTTCCGTTGCAGTGTTTCACCTTGAGATGATGTTTCCGTTGCAGTGTTCCACCTTGAGATGATGTTTCCGTTGCAGTGTTTCACCTTGAGATGATGTTTCCGTTGCAGTGTTCCACCTTGAGATGATGTTTCTGTTGCAGTGTTTCACCTTGAGATGATGTTTCCGTTGCAGTGTTGCACCTTTAGATGATGTTTCTGTTGCAGTGTTCCACCTTGAGAGGATGTTTCTGCTGCAGTGTTTCACCTTGAGATGATGTTTCCGTTGCAGTGTTTCACCTTGAGATGATGTTTCTGTTGCAGTGTTCCACTTTGAGATGATGTTTCCGTTGCAGTGTTCCACCTTGAGATGATGTTTCCGTTGCAGTGTTTCACCTTGAGATGATGTTTCCGTTGCAGTGTTTCACCTTGAGATGATGTTTCCGTTGCAGTGTTTCACCTTGAGATGATGTTTCTGTTGCAGTGTTCCACCTTGATATGATGTTTCCGTTGCAGTGTTCCACCTTGAGATGATGTTTCCGTTGCAGTGTTCCACCTTGGGATGATGTTTCCGTTGCAGTGTTCCACCTTGAGATGATGTTTCCGTTGCAGTGTTCCACCTTGAAATGATGTTTCCGTTGCAGTGTTCCACCTTGAGATGATGTTTCCGTTGCAGTGTTCCACCTTGAGATGATGTTTCCGTTGCAGTGTTCCACCTTGAGATGATGTTTCCGTTGCAATGTTTCACCTTGAGATGATGTTTCCGTTGCAGTGTTTCACCTTGAGATGATGTTTCCCTTGCAGTGTTCCATCTTGAGATGATGTTTCCCTTGCAGTGTTCCACCTTGAGATGATGTTTCCGTTGCAGTGTTCCATCTTGAGATGATGTTTCCCTTGCAGTGTTCCACCTTGAGATGATGTTTCCCTTGCAGTGTTCCATCTTGAGATGATGTTTCCCTTGCAGTGTTCCACTTTGAGATGATGTTTCCCTTGCAGTGTTCCACCTTGAGATGATGTTTCCGTTGCAGTGTTCCACCTTGAGATGATGTTTCCCTTGCAGTGTTCCACCATGAGATGATGTTTCCGTTGCAGTGTTCCACCTTGAGATGATGTTTCCCTTGCAGTGTTCCACCTTGAGATGATGTTTCCGTTGCAGTGTTTCACCTTGAGATGATGTTTCCCTTGCAGTGTTCCATCTTGAGATGATGTTTCCCTTGCAGTGTTTCACCTTGAGATGATGTTTCCGTTGCAGTGTTCCACCTTGAGATGATGTTTCCGTTGCAGTGTTCCACCATGAGATGATGTTTCCGTTGCAGTATTGCACCTTGAGATGATGTTTCCGTTGCAGTGTTCCACCATGAGATGATGTTTCCGTTGCAGTATTGCACCTTGAGATGATGCTTCCGTTGCAGTGTTGCACCTTGAGATGATGTTTCCGTTGCAGTATTGCACCTTGATATGATGTTTCCGTTGCAGTGTTCCACCTTGAGATGATGCTTCCGTTGCAGTGTTCCACTATGAGATGATGTTTCCGTTGCAGTGTTCCACCTTGAGATGATGTTTCCGTTGCAGTGTTGCACCTTGAGATGATGTTTCCGTTGCAGTGTTCCATCTTGAGATGATGTTTCCCTTGCAGTGTTCCACTTTGAGATGATGTTTCCGTTGCAGTGTTTCACCTTGAGATGATGCTTCTGTTGCAGTGTTCCACCTTGAGATGATGTTTCTGTTGCAGTGTTCCACCTTGAGATGTCACTGTTGCAAGAGTGTTGTCCAACGCAAAAAAAAAAAATGAATTTGAAAAGCCAGAAAATGTTGAACATGGATACCGGTATCCATATATTTATAATTCGATCGAAAATCATTAGTTTTTCATGAAAACAAAAGCATTTTTCTTTCTCATTAAAAGTACTGAACTCGTGAAGTTATACCTTGACTTTAATGTGAAACGAGTCATCCCCTCGCCTCGGTACCACTCACTCTCAACATGGAGTATCTGAAACAATTATTGAGAAACAATAAACTCATATTAATGACTTGATACAGATTAGTGGACGATATTTTCACTTTCTGGTGAACAAAGGGGGGATTTTATTTTCTACAAATGAGATCAATTAAATAATTCATCAATTTTAAAGTGAAGGAAATCGACAATAAACTACCTGTATTGGATGTGTCAGTTATTGAAGGTGATCAAAAGGGTGATTTAATAGTTTTTTCATCATTCTAAACAAGCCAAGAAAAAGCACACCGTCTAGTCTGTTCCCAAGAGCCTGACACTTGTAAGCTTGTTCGAGTCAGAAATTACCATTATACAACAAGGGTTCAGACAGCTAGATACGCTAACTATCATACAGGAAGGTTTACGCAAAGCCAAGCAAAATTATTATTGATAAATTCCAATGACCTGGAGTTTTACGACTCATTCTTCATGGGTTCAAGCCCCACCCGTACCGCGGTTTGTTGTCGTCGTGTTATCACGACTTTGTGAGTCCCAACAAACATCGTCATCCCTTCCACAGTGACATCCACGAGGAAAGTAAATATTTATCAACCATGAGTTACTTTCATCCTAATGTATAAGTTTGTTTCTTAAAACACGTAAGAAAACAACTGACTGGAAACCGTGTGCATAATGAATGTTTGCCAAGACTGTGACTTTGTATACACAGAGGAGACACGGCGTCAACTTCTGCCTAGGACTGTGGAGCTTACAAGGTCTGTGTAAGACACGCAGAAGAGCTCTGCTTACTTCCAACACCATTAAGATAAATTAATACAAAGGCGAATTAAAGGAATCCCACAAGAGAAACATAATTGACGCTGCTCTAACTGAAGCAAAACCCAGTTTCAATACCTCGAAGTGAAAATAGATTCCTGACGTCAAATCAAAATTCGCCAAGATGAATGTATTCCTGGTGCAGACGTAGCATTCGCCTGGTCGCACCCCGGTGTCTACCAGCTCGCAGTTACGTCACCCACAACCGGAAGTGATGTAAAGTACTTTACCTTGCGTCCAGATACTCTGCTCATTAAGTTTAATGGCTCCTCACCCTCAAGAAGCTTCCTTGACGCTGGTGAGGGGCTCTTGATCTAGGGAATTGGATCTGTGCTCCAGTTCCCTGAATTGAGCCAGAATACCTTCCATCATCCCCCCCGCAATGCGCTATATAATCCTCCGGGTTTAGCGCTACCCCATAATTATAAAAATAATAATAATTAATGGCTCCTCAGCCTCATCACACATATGGCCCCAAGATTTCTTCACTGTATGAACTAAGAGTTCACTTTTCTTCACTGTATGAACTAAGAGTTCACTTTCCTTCACTGTATGAACTAAGAGTTCACTTTCCTTCACTGTATGAACTAAGAGTTCACTTTCCTTCACTGTATGAACTAAGAGTTCACTTTCCTTCACTGTATGAACTAAGAGTTCACTTTCCTTCACTGTATGAACTAAGAGTTCACTTTCCTTCACTGTATGAACTAAGAGTTCACTTTCCTTCACTGTATGAACTAAGAGTTCACTTTCCTTCACTGTATGAACTAAGAGTTCACTTTCCTTCACTGTATGAACTAAGAGTTCACTTTCCTTCACTGTATGAACTAAGAGTTCACTTTCCTTCACTGTATGAACTAAGAGTTCACTTTCCTTCACTGTATGAACTAAGAGTTCACTTTCCTTCACTGTATGAACTAAGAGTTCACTTTCCTTCACTGTATGAACTAAGAGTTCACTTTCCTTCACTGTATGAACTAAGAGTTCACTTTCCTTCACTGTATGAACTAAGAGTTCACTTTCCTTCACTGTATGAACTAAGAGTTCACTTTCCCTCACTGTATGAACTAAGAGTTCACTTTCCCTCACTGTATGAACTAAGAGTTCACTTTCCCTCACTGTATGAACTAAGAGTTCACTTTCCCTCACTGTATGAACTAAGAGTTCACTTTCCCTCACTGTATGAACTAAGAGTTCACTTTCCCTCACTGTATGAACTAAGAGTTCACTTTCCTCACGAAAAAGTTCACTTTCACTGTATGAACTAAGAGTTCACTTTCAATGTGTTTCATATCAGTTCATATTGTGGGTTTTTCTCTCTTCACGTTTTAGTAGACTAATGCCAAGCTGACCTTACTCAAGCTGACCTTACTCAAGCTGACCTTACTCAAGCTGACCTTACTCAAGCTGACCTTACTCAAGCTTAACTAACTCAACCCGCCTCACCTTAACCTAGGTAAATTAAACTATTTGATATTACAATAATAATAATAATAATAATAATAATAATAATAATAACAATAATAATAAGCTATATTTCTACAAGTACATGTAAAGGTATACAGTCCTAGCTGACATCAATGACATACTACTATATAGAAAGCCACTTGTTATGCTGAGCATTTCTTGCAAAGTAGGTCAATTTTGTCCCCAGGATGCGACTCACACCTAGCAGTAAAATAGGACCCTCTGGGACCTATTTTACTGCTAGATGAACAGGGACTGCAGATATCTAAGGAAACACGTAATAATGTTTGCACCCGTACCGGGGATCGAACCACGGACCTCAGTGTGTGAGCTGAGTGCGCTAGTAATCCAGCTATGGGAAAGGAAGGTAATCAGGTCGATCCAAGGGAGTGAAGGGTAGCTCCATTTCTTTGATCGGAGAGCCAAGACCTACACAGTTATGGAAGGACTTAATTGATCATTCAGGACAATGTTTAGATGAATCTGGATATCATAGTGCGTTCTCGTGACGTCATGTCTACGTTACACTGGTGTCCGTGACGTCACGTGGGAGAAACAAATGTTATAACTCTGGAGTATATTTTGACCGACTTCCTGGACACTTTTACTACACCGATTGTGCAGTTTTATACTGCTTTCTTATCTATAACTCACCTCTGTTTTACGATTATGACAAACTTCATAACCATACGTGAGAGAGAGAGAGAGAGAGTGTGTGTGTGAGAGAGAGAGAGAGAGAGAGTAGAGAGAGAGAGAGAGAGAGAGAGAGAGAGAGAGAGAGAGAGAGAGATTACCATAGCATAAATGAGATAAACGCACTAACCACAAACGCACTAGCACATCACAAGTAGCATCACAAGTAGCATCACAAGTAGCATCACAAGTAGCATCACAAGTAGCATCACAAGTAGCATCACAAGAAGCATCACAATTCTTCTCCAAAAATCTTAAATATCTGCAATATAAGTATTTAGTTATTGGCGAGACTATCGATAGTATGAGAGGCAAATAATCACAAGTTTTTGGGAATACAATTAGCTGTTGTAGCTACAAGTAGTATACAAGTGCTCATGCTGCTTGTAGCTAAGTAGCTATAACAGTGCTCAATAGCTGCTTGTAGCTACAGTAGTATAACAGTGCTCGTGCTGCTTGTAGCTACAGTAGTATAACAGTGCTCGTGCTGCTTGTAGCTACAGTAGTATAACAGTGCTCGTGCTGCTTGTAGCTACAGTAGTAACAGTGTCTGCTGCTTGTAGCTACAGTAGTATAACAGTGATCTGTGCTGCTTGTAGCTACAGTAGTAGACAGTGCTCGTGCTGCTTGTAGCTACAGTAGTAGAACAGTGTCGTGCTGCTGTAGCTACAGTAGTAGTACAGTGCTCGTGCTGCTTGTAGCTACAGTAGTAGAACAGTGCTCGTGCTGCTTGTAGCTACAGTAGTAGAACAGTGCTCGTGCTGCTTGTAGCTACAGTAGAAGAACAGTGCTCGTGCTGCTTGTAGCTACAGTAGTAGAACAGTGCTCGTGCTGCTTGTAGCTACAGTAGTAGAATCCTGAGTCTCGTGCTGCTTGTAGTACAGTAGCAGAACAGTGTCGGCTGCTTGTAGCTACAGTAGTAGACAGAGCTCGTGCTGCTTGTAGTACAGTAGCAGAACAGTGTCGTGCGTTGTAGCTACAGTAGTAGACCAGAGCTCGTGCTGCTTGTAGCTACAGTAGTAGAACAGTGCTCGTGCTGCTTGTAGCTACAGTAGTAGAACAGTGCTCGTGCTGCTTGTAGCTACAGTAGTAGAACAGTGCTCGTGCTGCTTGTAGCTACAGTAGTAGAACAGTGCTCGTGCTGCTTGTAGCTACAGTAGTAGAACAGTGCTCTGCTGCTTGTAGCTACAGTAGGTAGACAGTGCTCGTGCTGCTTGTAGCTACAGTGTAGAACAGTGCTCGTGCTGCTTGTAGCTACAGTAGTAGAACAGTGCTCGTGCTGCTTGTAGCTACAGTAGTAGAACAGTGCTCGTGCTGCTTGTAGCTACAGTAGTAGAACAGTGCTCGTGCTGCTTGTAGCTACAGTAGTAGAACAGTGCTCGTGCTGCTTGTAGCTACAGTGGTAGAACATGTGCCTTGTGCTACATGTAGACCGGGTTGAGTCAGTAACAGTGCCGTGTGTTGTAGCTACAGTAGTAGTACAGGTTGATCGTGCTGCTTGTAGGTACAGTAGTAGAACAGTGATCGTGCTGCTTGTAGCTACAGTGGTAGAACAGTGCTCGTGCTGCTTGTAGCTACAGTAGTAGACCAGAGCTCGTGCTGCTTGTAGTTACAGTGGTAGAACAGTGCTCGTGCTGCTTGTAGCTACAGTAGTAGTACAGTGCTCGTGCTGCTTGTAGCTACAGTAGTAGTACAGTGATCGTGCTGCTTGTAGCTACAGTAGTAGAACAGTGCTCGTGCTGCTTGTAGCTACAGTAGTAGTACAGTGCTCGTGCTGCTTGTAGCTACAGTAGTAGAACAGTGCTCGTGCTGCTTGTAGCTACAGTGGTAGAACAGTGCTCGTGCTGCTTGTAGCTATAGTAGTAGACCAGAGCTCGTGCTGATTGTAGGTACAGTAGTAGTACAGTGCTCGTGCTGCTTGTAGGTACAGTAGTAGAACAGTGCTCGTGCTGCTTGTAGCTACAGTGGTAGAACAGTGCTCGTGCTGCTTGTAGCTACAGTAGCAGAACAGTGCTCGTGCTGCTTGTAGGTACAGTAGCAGAACAGTGCTCGTGCTGCTTGTAGCTACAGTAGTAGTACAGTGCTCGTGCTGCTTGTAGCTACAGTAGTAGAACAGTGCTCGTGCTGCTTGTAGCTACAGTGGTAGAACAGTGCTCGTGCTGCTTGTAGCTACAGTAGTAGTACAGTGCTCGTGCTGCTTGTAGCTACAGTAGTAGTACAGTGCTCGTGCTGCTTGTAGGTACAGTAGTAGAACAGTGCTCGTGCTGCTTGTAGCTACAGTGGTAGAACAGTGCTCGTGCTGCTTGTAGCTACAGTAGCAGAACAGTGCTGGTGCTGCTTGTAGGTACAGTAGCAGAACAGTGCTCGTGCTGCTTGTAGCTACAGTGGTAGAACAGTGCTCGTGCTGCTTGTAGCTACAGTAGTAGAACAGTGCTCGTGCTGCTTGTAGCTACAGTAGTAGACCAGAGCTCGTGCTGCTTGTAGGTACAGTAGCAGAACAGTGCTCGTGCTGCTTGTAGCTACAGTAGTAGAACAGTGCTCGTGCTGCTTGTAGCTACAGTGGTAGAACAGTGCTCGTGCTGCTTGTAGCTACAGTGGTAGAACAGTGCTCGTGCTGCTTGTAGCTACAGTTGTAGAACAGTGCTCGTGCTGCTTGTAGCTACAGTGGTAGAACAGTGCTCGTGCTGCTTGTAGCTACAGTGGTAGAACAGTGCTCGTGCTGCTTGTAGGTACAGTAGCAGAACAGTGCTCGTGCTGCTTGTAGGTACAGTAGCAGAACAGTGCTCGTGCTGCTTGTAGCTACAGTGTTCAACCTTCCATTGTTTGTAGTATTACAACTTGGTCATGTAAACCACTTTATTGATGACCCGCTCTGTGAAGAAAAACTTCCCCAGTAGTTGTCTTCACTCTTCTCAAAACACAACAACAGCTTCTTGTTATCCTTGCTGCAGTCACTAAGAAATATTTTAATATATTTTTTCATGTCCTTTCACGATCTTCTATGTTCCCTCTGTTCCTCTGCCAGCCAGTGTGGCCATCTAGTGGGTTTTATTAACTCTGGTAGCCATTATGTAGTTGTTATCGTGAACAATATGTTATTTCCAGTAGAACATGATCACACTCTCCTAGTGGTTCTAGTAATTACTAGATCAAATATTAACGTTGTGTTGCCTTCTATTACAACTGTTGTTTCAGTTACCTACTGAAATATAAGAAATTCCATCGTTATATTTGGGAATTGTATGGATCATTTATTTGCATGTCCAGCTGCCCAGTGTATTTCTTTATTATTTTAATTTCCAAACATAATAACCTTTTTTTTATTGCACAGTCACTATTCATCTTAATACCATTTTTATATTATGTAATATTCGTTTATCTCATTAAATTCTCCTCTCTCCCTCGTGTCATTAAACGATGTGTTGAAACACAATGAGCGCTTCATGTTTATTTTAGATTTTTATAAATTATTTTTTTTCTGGGTTTTAATTTCCTCACCTTATATTTATTTTATACAAATATTGTTATTTTTACTCCTCTCTTCCCTATGTCTCTTTCTACACTGAGTAGTTTCTGTTTCTTTCCTTATTTAAAATACTATTTTCTAGTTTAGTAAAATATATAGTTTCTTCTATTATAATGCCCCATAATTCTAGTATTTTTTAAATAACTCCCTCAATCTTAGTATGCAAAATATTTAAAAATCTGTTCATCTCATTTTCATTTTTGTTTTAGTCCGATTATTCTGTCCTGATTTAGTTTCATTGAGAAAATATTTGACAGGTCTATACGTCCCTGTTACTCTGTAAAAACTACTACTTACACCCTTACTTCTGTTTCATTTTACCTCTTAGAGGTGTTTATTAAGTCCATTATTTCCACCATATCCCCCTCCTCTAAGGCCTTGTCTAATTTGTATATTATTGTAGTTTTCCAATTACTTCCAACTCCTCTTTATCCTTTATCTGCATAAATGTTATTCGTAGCGGCCTGTTCTAATCTTTCTCATAATTTTCAACTCTCCTGTATCCCACCATTTGCTCCTGAATGCTAAAGTAAAGTAAAAAAAATTATTTCATAATATGTATATCATACTTCTTGGATTCCTTCAGTTCTTGATGTTATTTCCGTTTTTGCGCAGCCAGAACACTAAGTGTTTTTCTGTGTCAACAAGCTCCCCTGTAGTTTAGAAAGCTGAGCTCCTGAACGAGGAACGTACCTTCATAACTAATACTTCCAGGTTCTTAAAATTCCATAACAGCATGATCAAGAGTTGGTAATAAAAAGACACAAATGCAGAACAATGGACTAATTACATGGACTCCAGGCTGGGGGACTGATTACCTCAAACTTCTAATCTTCACCATTCTTCTGTGTATCGGACTGAATTGTCACTGTGTGGCTAAACGTTTCCACGATAAAGATACCCAAGAGTTGCACTTGTGTCTAATTTATCAACTTTCCGGTTCTCTGAACCATTTATCTAGAGACAAGAAGTATAGAGATCGGCTGGTGACGTCACGTCCAGTATATACGCTCTTATTGTTTTTCTGTTCATCTCTGTCAAAACTGATCAGGTTCCTGGTGGAGTAACCAACTTCTCAATAAAGTGCCAAAAACCGCAAATAGTGTCATATTACTACCACCCCTAACATGACTGAATGTATCCACTACTTCATCTTCACTTGATACACTACCCTCCTCCACCTTCACCTAATACACTACCTTGCTCCATCTTCACCTGATACACTACACTCCTCCACCTTCACATGATACACTACCTTGCTCCATCTTCACCTGATACACTACCCTCCTGATACACTACCTTGCTCCATCTTCACCTGATATACTACTACCTTCCTCCACCTGACACACTACCTTGCTCCATCTTCACCTGATACACTACCTTGCTCCATCTTCACCTGATATACTACTACCTTCCTCCACCTGATACACTACCTTGCTCCATCTTCACCTGATACACTACCTTGCTCCATCTTCACCTGATACACTACCTTGATCCATCTTCACCTGATACACTACCCTCCTCCACCTTCACCTGATACACTACCTTGCTCCATCTTCACCTGATACACTACACTCCTCCATCTTCACTTAATACACTACCCTCCTCCACCTGATACACTACCTTGCTCCATCTTCACCTGATACACTACCTTGCTCCATCTTCACCTGATACACTACCTTGCTCCATCTTCACCTGATACACTACCCTCGTCCACCTGATACACTACCTTGCTCCATCTTCACCTGATACACTACCCTCCTCCACCTGATATACTACCTTGCTCCATCTTCACTTGATACACTACTACCCTCCTCCACCTGATACACTACCTTGCTCCATCTTCACCTGATACACTACTACCTTCCTCCACCTGATACACTACCTTGCTCCATCTTCACCTGATACACTACCTCCTCCACCTGATACACTACCTTGCTCCATCTTCACCTGATACACTACCTTGCTCCATCTTCACCTGATACACTACTTTGCTCCATCTTCACCTGATACACTACCTTGCTCCATCTTCACCTGATACATTACCTTGCTCCATCTTCACCTGATACACTACCTTGCTCCATCTTCACCTGATACACTACCTCTCCACCTGATATACTACCTTGCTCCATCTTCACTTGATACACTACTACCCTCCTCTCACCTGATACACTACCTTGCTCCATCTTCACCTGATACACTACTACCTTCCTCCACCTGATACACTACTACCTTCCTCCACCTGATACACTACCTTGCTCCATCTTCACCTGATACACTACCCTCGTCCACCTGATACACTACCTTGCTCCATCTTCACCTGATACACTACCGTCCGCCACCTGATACACTACCTTGCTCCATATTCACCTGATACACTACCTTGCTCCATATTCACCTGATACACTACCTTGCTCCATATTCACCTGATACACTACCTTGCTCCATATTCACCTGATACACTACCTTGCTCCATATTCACCTGATACACTACCTTGCTCCATCTTCACCTGATACACTACCCTTCTCCACCTTCACCTGATACATTGCCTTGCTCCATCTTCACCTAATACACTACCCTCCTCCACCTTTCTTTGATTTCATAGACTGGCAAAACAGTTCGCAACATGTGAACGATAAGACGTTTAATGAAGGTTTTTCTGTTTTTTTTTTTTTTTTTTGAGTCTTTTCATCATTACTTAATGTTGTCTCCCGCCACAGTTTAACAACACTAAAGTTGCCCGCGCTATCTGATACAAGAGGAGAAGCAATATAACTACATATCAGGTTATAAAAAACACACGAAAGAACAAATAGGAGACCTCTTAGTGCCTGCAAGATTGACAGCAAGAAGCCACAATTGTAAATTGAGAAAGGGACAAAAAATGTCGAGCCGATGGGATTGACTAATGTTTTTCTTGACGGAGTGGCACATCCGTGGAAGGACAACAGCTTCGGGTCAGACTTGACTTTCGATGCTATGTCGTTTTTGAATTGTCGCTGGGCCTCCCGCCTTATCTGTGTATATTCGTTTTTGACTAATCTCTTTATTTTCCTGGGTCCTTTGTCTTCTGTACTTTTTTTCCATTCTCTAGTACACTTAGTTTTAGGTTCAATACAATTTTGGGTGAACCAAGGGCTCGTTCTGGTCTTCCCATTATTTCTGGTGCCCTTGGGAACAAACTTCTCCTCTGTCTCCTTTCATTTTGTTGTCACATAGTTCATCATTTCGTTTACTGATTTTCCTACCAATTCTCTTTCCCACTGAACCTCTTGCAGGAAGTTCCTCATGCTTGTGTAGTCCCCCTTTTGTAGTTTGGCTTCTCCCATCCTATTCCTGCTACCCTCTCCACTTGTAACTCTACTATGTATTCAAAACTCAGAACCACGTGATCACTAGCTCCGAGGGGCCTTTCATGTGTGATGCCCTCGATGTCTGAGCTACTCAGGGTGAATACAAGGTCCAGTCTTGCTAGTTCATCCTCACCTCTCTCTGGTAATGTTCCTACCACGTTGATACATGAGGTTTTCCAGTACCACATCCATCATCTTGACTCTCCATGTTTTGGGATCCCCATTGTGGCTCCAGGTTTTCCCAGTCAATCTCCTTGTGATTGAAATCACCTGTAACTAGTAACTTTGCTCTACTCATGTGAGCTCTTCTGGCCACCTCAGCTAGTGTGTCCCCAGTGCTCTGTTGTTCTTTTCCTAATCTTCTCTTGGCCTCCAGCAATTACCACCTTAGGTCCCCCAGACTGAATTGTTCCTAAAATATAGTCCCTTTCTCCCATTCCTTCCATTTCCTCAAATCCCCACTGGTTTTTAATGAGCAGTGCCACTCCTCCTTCCCCTCTGCTCTTTATAACTTTCCTTAGGATCTGATATCCGGTAGGGAAGATTGCGTCTGTTATCATCCAGGTAAGTTTCGTTTCTGTAACTGCTATGATGTCTGGGAACGTCTCCTTGATTCTTTCATACCACTCCTCACATTTATTACGTCTGCATTCGTATACCAAAACTTCAACTTCTTTTCTAAAACTGTGGTCTGGGGCTGGGGAAGTGGGAGACCTGGCAAGGAACTATGGGGGGTGGCTGTGAAGGTGGAGTTTGTGTTGAGGGAGTGGGGGCAGTGGGTAATGCATGTGGATTGTGGGTTAGATTGTTTGGGTGCATTGGGGTTCTTGGGGTAGATGGCCTTCTGTACGTGGTTCTGAGGGAGGTTGTATTTGTTCTTTCTCCAGAGTCTGGGTTCTCCTACCCATCTCTGTCTTTGCCTCTCTTTCCTCCTTACATCTTTGTATCCACTCTTTCAGTTTCTGTGTTTCTTCTCGTGTTCTGTCACGGTCGAGTTACACTCTCCCATAAACTGATATGTCCCTTAGAAGTGCTTTCTCCTGCAGGATCTTGTTTCGAGCCGATTATGCCTTGAAAATCAATTTTACTGGCCGGTTTTTACCTCTTCCAAATCCCCCTATTCTTAGAAAATTTGTCAGCTGGGTCATGTCATCCTCTCCTATTGTTTTCATGATACTTTCAATCGCTTTTTTCTCCCTCTGTCTTCTTGCTTCTTAAGTTTCCCCTTCAACTTCCTGGAGCCCATAAACAAAGACTGCAATTTCCTTTGTATCCCCTGATTTTATTTAGTTTCTTCTGTTGCACCTTTCATTCAGTCTCTTCTCTATCTGTTGTCCCTGTCCCCAGTTTTTTTGTCATTTTCCCTTCTCATCTTTTCCTGGACACCGCCGTGATTGTTAGGGCCTCAGCATGTAAAGTAGCTCTTTCTTTTTCTTCAGTTCCCTCGTTTGTTCCTGGTGTGCTCCACGTCTTTTCCTGGGCTCCATGGTGGTCTGATAGGGCCTCTGCATATAGTTTAACTCCTTTGTTCTCTACAGTCCCCTCATTTGTGACTGATGTAGCAGTTTCTGATGTCATGCCCATACTGCTCTTTGGTTCTTTAGACTGTTTCAGATTTTTCAGTTTCTCTTCCAAGCTCTGTATCTTAGCCTCTGCTGCTGTAGCTTGTAGCTCACATTTCCTGCTCTCTGCAGCTATCCTCTCCTCCATTTTCTTGATAAGCTTTTCTAGGTTCCTTCCCCACTCTTGTTCCCTTTTCATGAGCTCTGCAACCCAATTTTCCTTCACAGACTCATCCTCCAGTCCCCTGGTTTTCCATACTGTTCTCTGGCAACCCAAGTTTTTTTAGTTATCACAGAATGAAAAACTCATGTATTTTTGTGTGGTCGTTTGTGATGTGTGTGTGTATGGGGGCAGAGGGAGGGAGAGGGGGAGGGATGTAGAGAGAAGAGAGAGATAGGGGGAGGGGAGACAGTGGCAGTGAGGAAGAGAGATGAGGGGAAAAGAGAGGGGAATAGGAAGAAGGAAAGAGGGAGAAAATACTGGGGCTGGAAAAAGGGAAAGAAGGGGGAAAGAAAGAAGAGGAGGAGGAGGAGGAGGAGGAGAGGAGAGGAGAGAGAGAGAGAGAGAGAGAGAGAGAGAGAGAGAGAGAGAGAGAGAGAGAGAGTAAGAGAGGTGGAGTGTAGAGGGGGAAAGTGAGGGGGGAGTGTGTGTGTGGGTCTGTGTGTGTGTGAATGTGTGGTCTGTTTGTGTGTGTGGTTTGTGTGTGTGTGTATTTATATGAGTGTGGGTTTATTGAGTGTGTGAAAAGTAGTGGGTGGGAGTGTATGTTAAGGTGTGTGTGTGTGTGTACATAAGGACGTAAGAAAGGAGGAACACTGCAATAGGCCTGTTGGCCCATATATGCAGTTTCTATGTTACACATGGTCTGCTGTGCTCCTCTGACCTGACCTGACCCATCAACCCCCTACTAACTTGTGCCTTTTATGCTTATCCTTCTTCCTAATAGGCTCTAGTCTGATAGACACCTGTCTGCCTACCCTGGTTCCGTTTAAATTACCAATTATTATTATTCGTTACTGAGTACTTACTAGCTTATTCTTTTTCATACTAGGAGAGTGACCATTCACAAAACACCTGGCAGTACCTGGAAACCAACACCTGACTCCCCAAAACCACGCATAGTGAATAAACTTGCCCGTGCATGATCCTCTTCACTGGCCGCTACTAGGTCCTCTCTCTCTTCGCCCCATGAGCTTTATCATATAAGAAAGGTATACAATACCGACAGTATGAAATAAAGACACATGTGCAACATCTGGGTATCTTTATTGTAAACGTTTCGCCATCCAGTGGCTTTATCAATACAAATTCTAGGACATTATGTGAAGACAGTAGAACTATATACAAAAGATGAGGTTATCAGTCCCTCGGCCTTGGAGTGGTGTGAACATCACGGAAGTCGTTGAGTTACTGGAGCAGAGGCAAGAGGCTGGCGCTTATATACTAACGTCAGGTAGAAAAGGACGTGTAGCAGACGAGGGCATAGTCACTGGTAGGCGGGATTCCCCAGTGGAAGTAGGTCATACCCAAAGAGATGGGTTAGTTGTAGTAGTAGATGTCGTAGCCGTGAAGAAGGTTATGTACAGGTCCTCAGAATCAAGATTCCATGATGTTGCTGTGTCTGACAAGTTGTACAAGAAAGGTATACAATACCGACAGTATGAAATAAAGACACATGTGCAATATGTCGTTATCATGTCCCCCCTATCTCTCCTGTCCTCCAGTGTCGTCAGGTCGATTTCCATTAACCTCTCCTCGTAGGACATACTCCTTAGCTCCGGGACTAGTCTTGTTGCAAACCTTTGCACTTTCTCTAGCTTCTTTACGTGCTTGGCTAAATGTGGGTTCCAAACTGGTGCTGCATACGTCGTAATAATGTCACCTCTGGTCCTTTTGTGCTCTAGTGTCCTCAGGTTTAGTTCCTTTAGCCTTTCCTCATAGGTCCTACCCCTCAACTCTTGGACTAGTTTCTCTGCAAAACTTTACATTTTTTTCACTTAAGGTGAACAGAAGCTCCAGCCTTGCTAGTTTGTTCTCTCTTCTCTTCTTTGTTTCTTCCTAACGTGTTGACATCCGAAGTTTTCCAGCACCACTTTCAACAGCTGGGGTCGTCATATTTCTGGTCCTCCATGTGGCTATAGACTTTCTCAGTCAGTTTCCTTGTAGTTGAAGCCTCCTATGATCAGTAGTTTTGCATTGCTTATATTGGCTCTTCTAGCTGCCTCTGGTACTTTGGGCACCATTGCTCTGTTCTTGTCCTCATATTCCTGTCTTGGTGTTCTGTTGTTGAGTGGAGGGTTGTACATCACTGTAATTATCCTAATTTATTGTGTTTGAGTAAGATGGGCTGAGTCTGGAAGAATTATTTGTGTTTGAACTTGATGTTATCCCTGAGGCAGAGCTTCCACACAGTGGGGCTGACTGTAATGTGTCCCTGAGGCAGAGCTTCCACACAGTGGGGCTGACTGTAATATCTCCCTGAGGCAGAGCTTCCACACAGTGGGGCTGACTGTAATGTCTTCCTGAGGCAGAGCTTCCACACAGTGGGGCTGACTGTAATGTCTTCCTGAGGCAGAGCTTCACACAGTGGGGCTGACTGTAATGTCTCCTGAGGCAGAGCTTCCACACAGTGGGCTGACTGTAATGTCTCCTGAGGCAGAGCTTCCACACAGTGGGCTGCTGTAATGTCTCCCTGAGGCAGAGCTTCCACACAGTGGGGCTGACTGTAATGTCTCCCTGAGGCAGAGCTTCCACACAGTGGGGCTGACTGTAATTCCCTGAGGCAGAGCTTCCACACAGTGGGGCTGACTGTAATGTCTCCCTGAGGCAGAGCTTCCACACAGTGGGGCTGACTGTAATGTCTCCCTGAGGCAGAGCTTCCACACAGTGGGGCTGACTGTAATGTCTCCCTGAGGCAGAGCTTCCACACAGTGGGGCTGACTGTAATGTCTCCCTGAGGCAGAGCTTCCACACAGTGGGGCTGACTGTAATGTCTCCCTGAGGCAGAGCTTCCACACAGTGGGGCTGACTGTAATGTCTCTCTGAGGCAGAGCTTCCACACAGTGGGGCTGACTGTAATGTCTCCTGAGGCAGAGCTTCCACACAGTGGGGCTGACTGTAATGTCTCCCTGAGGCAGAGCTTCCACACAGTGGGGCTGACTGTAATGTCTCCTGAGGCAGAGTTTGTGATATACCAGGGAAGGAAAGTGGATCCTTCTGAACCTCAATATATAAATTACGTGTAATGAGATGAAGCAGTGAGTACACCACCTCACCTCACTGAGTACACCACCTCACCTCACCACCTCACTGAGTACACCACCTCACTGAGTACACCACCTCACTGAGTACACCACCTCACCTCAATGAGTACACCACCTCACCTCACTGAGTACACCACCTCAACTCACTTCTGTGACCTTTACTTCCACCTAACCTTTTACTCACAAATCAATCTTACACAGAATAACAAAATTCAGGATGGATAAAGTTAATTCATTATTCCACTCAATTACATCTGATGTCAATATTTCGTTAGTTGTTGTTCATTCAGTCTCCCGGAGACAATGAATAATCAGCGAGCATTTCCTCTCCTCCTCCCACTTCCTTTCACACCAGAGTTCATTGTCTTTTGTTATCAGTTGTTTTGTTGCTTCCCATATCATCTTTACCTGAGCATTTCCTCATAAATCTTGCTTTCCCCTCAGCTCTCCCTTCTGCCTCTACACCTGTTGAACTCTGATTTCCCATTTCTCTACGCTTTAAAGTATGTGGCCAGCCCTATCGTCACTATCTTGAACACTATGTGCTTAATTGTCCACTTATGGAGGAATATAGAGATAGACACTATAATAACTTATGTGATATGTCAAGATATTTTTTTAATAGAAATAAGATACCAGATATATTAAGCAAATTTCCTAAATTTCTCTGTAACAGATAAGTGAACTGTAAATATTAATCCAGATGTACTCCTGTAAACCCTTCTGGGGCCTAGTACCTAGATCTTTTGTGTATCCATATTCTCTTGTGCGATCATCCACAGGATGGATGTAGGGTACACATAAATTAGCCACTTCGGCGGCAAAATTTAAAATCTGACTCTACTCTTGAGTTTTGCCACTGTCCACAACTGGTGAAAACACTCTAACACCCTTCCCTAATGTAACTGTGTGTGTGTGTGTGAGAGAGTGTGTGTGTGTGTGTGAGAGAGAGAGTGTGTGTGTGTGTGTGTACATGCCCAGCCCATTGATGCTGCCATCCCTACTCATCTAGAAATGTTCTTTAAGCTATGCATAAACACTAGTACCTCTGTACTAGCAGTGGCAACATGCAGACCCCATCAACTTCCTAATGGAAAATGTGGACTCCCTTCTGCTTCAACACAAATGTCAACATATTATAATTGTTAGTGACCTCAACCAACATCTTATACAGAAGGACTTTGATGACCTTTCTTGCGGTGTTTGACATGAGAAACTTTGTTGATTTCCCTACTCACATCTCTGGCTCCTCCCTCGACCCAGTAGTGAGTGATCTGGCAGAAGGTATAGTCACTTGTCAACCCCTCGGCTATGTTGGAATGTCTGATCACAAGGATGTTTTTACGACACTGAAAATCCCAACAGAACGAGGTGAGGAATCCACATGTACAACCTGGATGTGGGAAAGAGGAAACTGGTCAGCCCTTTGCTCTGAGCTCTCAGCCTCCGATTGGAATGCTCTTCTACAAGGCAATGTTGATAGCCAAGTGAAGGCCTTCACTGAACACATCCTTAATCTACAACAAGTACACATCCCTCACCGGCAGTAATTGACGAAGCCTACAGATCAGTCTTGGTTCGGCTATCGTTGTATAAAGGCTGTTACTGCTAAGTACAAGCTTGGCGAAGGTATAAGAGACATCCCACTACCTATAACAGGAACTTGCACAGGCAAGCCTGTAGGCATATGGAGTGAATTTCAAAAGTGGTCCATCTCTAAATGGGAGGAGGACACAAAAAGAAAGCTAGCATCAAGTAGAGGGGGCTCCAAAACCTGGTGGTCCTTGGTCAAGGACAGACAACGTATCTGCCTGATGTGTCAAAGCTGTCAGTGGCGACAATAAGGCAGGAGGAGTGCATCGTCTTCAATCGCTGGAAGCAATGCACAGCATATTAGGGGCTTTTGGCATGTACATCTCATTAATAACTATGTTTCTTGTCTACCATGTATCATTGTACCATGTCTCAATAAATATTATTAAGGCTGTTGGCCCAGACAAGTTGAGCCCAAGATTGCCGAGTAGATGTGCAGACCAGCTAGCAGCACTTCTAACTCTCATTTTTCAGCACTACCTAGTACAGTGTAAATGGCCTTCTCTGTGGAAAGAGGCAAATGTAGTCGCTGTTCACAAAAAGAAGAGCCGAGCAGAAATCAGCAACTACAGACCAGTGTCACTCCTGTCAATCACTGGCAAGATCCTTGAGGCAATAATCTCACGACCAATGATAGAGTTTTTCGACTACTACTCACTACTCTGTGACCGTCAAGATGGCTTCATGAAAGGTTACTCTGCTGCTGATCTGTTGTTAAACCTCTCCACTCACTAAGTGGCACCAGTCACTGGATGAATCCAAAGTCAGCTCTGTGTTAGCACTGGACGTTGCTGGTGCTTTCGACAGAGTATGGCACCAGGGCATCTTGGCAAAACTGCAAGCACTGTGAATTGCAGGCTCTACCCTATGTTTCCTCAGTGATTACCTTCAGTGTAGTTCTCAATGGGACAGAGTCAGCAAGGCATCCTATTGGGGCAAGTGTTCCATAGGGAATAGTGCTTTGATTATTCTTATGGAATGTCAACTTCAATGACCTTCATCTCATCCCAGAATCCCATGCATATGCAGATGTGACCTCTTTGCGGAACATTTTACTGCCAAAATCCAGGTTCTGGCATTTACTTATTCAAGAGGGGAAACGCCAGCTGCACTAAGCTACATCAATCACCAGCTAAGAGCTATATTAGTCTAGGAAAACCGATGGCAGGTAACATTTGTTCCTGAGAAAACACAAATGATGATGGTCTCTAGGCACCATGATGGTAATGCTGGAGCAGTGGTAAGTATGAATGGAAGAATGCTGGTACCTGGGGAGGAAATTGATATCTTAGGTTCACCCGACTCCAAACTGACCGTGAAGAACCACGTTGTAAACATGGCAAACAAGGCGGCCAGGAAGCTTACTGCACTTCGACGTATCTCGCATCTGCTTGACAGTAGAGGTTGCAAGATTCTGTACGAGGCACAAGTATGCTCACACCTTGAGTATACTCCAATTTCTTGGATTGCCTGCCCCCCATCTCATTTTCAACTTCTTGACAGAATAGAGAACAAAGCAAGACGCCTCATCTCTCGCCTGGACCCAGCCTGGACAGATTTGCTATTTCAGCAGAGCCTTCAACACAGGAGGGGTGTGGGCGGCTTTACTGTTATGTATAAGGTCAACATTGTCAAAGTACCACACTTGACTCCACTGCGAGGACAGCGAGACGCGAGCTTATACACCACAAGACGGGCAGCGAGCAGCAACTTCACACTGTATCCTTCTCCAGAACATCGCTACATCTGAAATCATTTATTCCTAGATGAGTCGAGTCTGGAACATGTTCGTACAGTATAACGATATCAACGAAATAAAGTCAGCTGATCAAATGAAATTGCTGGCCCACAGATGGCTCCAACCTCATCCTGTTCCCAACCTGTATGTCTCATAACAATAAAAAGAGCTTTAAATAAGATGATGTGGGTAATAGCTCTTAGCTTGTCAATAAAGTTAGGAATCCCTTAACCTTGCCAAATCCTGTGTAAGGAGAGATAGAGAGAGAGTATTAAACATTATTTTAAATTGTGTTTCTTAATGTATCAGCCTGAAGTGTAGCAATGAGAATATCGTCAAGCATACCATTAACAGTTCAACATCTACGAAAAATTTGAGAGATTCTGTCAGAGTTACTATCACTTGGTAATAATCATCTCTCAGTATGGTCTATACCACACAGAAAAAACTGAGTTCATAGAGATCTCTGTATCGCAGAGGAAGATCGTAAAATTAAAAAAAATATATTAATTTAAACTTTTATGTAAGGAACAAACTGTTCAAACGGGTTCAGAACAAAATCCCATTTTTCACCTGAAGTCCTTTTTTCTCTTCTCCGAGGCTATGGGTCCCCTTTTAGCACGAACTTCAAAGAACCAACTTTTTTTTTTATCTTAAGCCAAGCAACGCTTACAAAATTTAAGCTGACCCAAGATAAGCTTGGCAAGGTTAAGCTACAATATATTAATTTATCAAGCTAATCAATGGATAATAAAAAAAAACGAATACATTGGAAAAGATCCACTTCAGTGGAAGTTAGTCTCGACGTGAGGTGTGTAGCAGTCAGCCAGTCACACAACCCTCCTCTTTGTTTACAACTCTGGACGCTAACAAAGTCTTCCCACCTCTTGAAACTATGACGACTTGCACACCACAAAGAGTCAGCGGCACAGAGCACCTGCAGTGAAGCAGTTTCATAAATGTAAACAGAATGGATTTAGAGACGGGAAATCCTCTCTCGAACCTTTTTTTATCACTATTATGCTATTATTATTATTATTTTCACAAAAAACTCTAAACACGTGTGGGTAATTCAACGCTGATATATATCAGGATTACAGAAACAAAGCAAGAAAGAAAAAGGTGGGTGGACTATATATTGTCTAACAGTTAAAACACATTTGACACTGTACCACGCAGGGGAGTGAGCCACAAACTAGAAGAGCAATCAGAGATAACAGGACAACCAGTATGGAACCCACATTTGAACAAATATGTCTTGAAATTAGACAAAGATCAAAAGTTTCCAACGTTACTAGTCCAGGAGCAAAGAAAAAATGACCAACGAGAATATAAATTTATTGAACATATTAATATTAACAGACAGAAGGACCAGGTAAGATTTGATCACTACTCATACAAGGCCTAGCCAGAGTACTTGACAGGAGGTACTGGAGGACTGCTCTAGAGGCCTAGACAGAGTACTTGACAGGAGGGACTGGAGGGCTGCTCTAGAGGCCTAGCCAGAGTACTTAACAGTAGAGACTGAAGGATTGCTCTAGAGGCTAAGCCGGAGTACTTGACAGGAGGGACTGGAGGGCTGCTCTAGAGGCCTAGCCAGAGTACTTGATAGGAGGGACTGATGGACAGCTCTAGAGGCCTAGCCAGAGTACTTGACAGTAGTGACTGAAGGACTGCTCTAGAGGCCTAGCCAGAGTACTTGACAGGAGGAACTGGAGGGCTGCCCTAGAGGCCTAGCTAGAGCACTTGACAGGAGGGACTGGAGGACTGCTCTAGAGGCTTAGCCAGAGTACTTGACAGGAGGGACTGGAGGGCTGCTCTAGAGGCCTAGCCAGAGTACTTGAGAGGAGGGACTGGAGGGCTGCTCTAGAGGCCTAGCCAGAGTACTTGACAGGAAGGACTGAAGGACTGCTCTAGAGTCCTAGCTAGAGTACTTGACAGGAGGGACTGGAGGACTGCTCTAGAGGCCTAGCCAGAGTACTTGACAGTAGGGACTGAAGGACTGCTCTAGAGGCCTAGCCAGAGTACTTGACAGGAGGAACTGGAGGGCTGCTCTAGAAGCCTTGCCAGAGTACTTGACAGGAGGGACTGGAGGACTGGTCTAGAGGCCTAGCTAGAGTACTTGACAGGAGGGACTGGAGGACTGCTCTAAATGCCTAGCTAGAGTACTTTAAGATTATGTTTGAGTAAACTCTGGAGGCTAGGACTGAATGAACCCGGTCACGAACAGATAGGCGGGGCCCAGGAGCTGAGACTCAACCCGAACAGCCTCAGCTAGATAGTACAACTACTCTCTCTCTCATACGTGAGTACACGTCAGTCAAATGATTACATAATAGACACACTCAAGACTTGAAGATCCATGATAATGGCAGCAGTGATCTGCAGTCCACTACCAACCAACATTTAACCAAAGTATTGGTTAACACCTTAGTGTAACAACAACCAGTCTGATCAGTGCTACTAACCATACTGATATTCACCAGGAAGACTCAGAGGTAAATTAGAACATGATAATGTAGGAATAATGCAGTAGGCCTGCTAGCCCATGCTAGGCAGGTTTAGCTCACATCCAAAAACACCCACTCATATACCTGGCCACCAATATTTAAAGCTGCCCAAAGTTCTCTCCCCAGTGACACTACTAGGGAGTTCGTTCCACTCATTTACATGTCTTTTACCAAACAAGAACTTTCTGATATCCTTTCTAAATTTAAATTTTGTCCAACTCTCTTGGTCAAATATTTCCAACACATTATTTATATTCCCTTTATTAATCTGTTTCCCATCTGTTGACTTCAACTGATGAAAAATTCAGTGACTTCAGCCTATCTTTGTAGGAAAGATTTCTGATACATGAAATCTACCTCAACGTCCCCTCTGTTTATTTTCCAGCGCATTTATGTCTATTCTCTAATATGGAGGCCAGACGTAAGCTGCATAATCTAAATGAAATCTAACCAAAGATATGTAAAGTTGAAGTTTATTTACGATTTCTTTTATACATCTTGATATGAAGCCATGAATCCTATTAGTTTTATTGCAAACAATCAGGCACTGTTGACTTGGCTTTAAATTTCTACTAATCAGAAACTAAATCCTTTTCTCATTTGGTTTGATTAACACTTACATTTTTTTAAGTTTGTAGGTACCATAAGTATTTTCTTTTTCTAGAATTACAACCTTACATATGTCCATAATGAACTGCATCTGCCACTTCGACTACAACATCAACCTATTCAGGTCATCTTGTAGCTTTCTAGTCACCTCAGTCAGAAATTATTTGACGGCCAATTTTAGTGTCATCGGCAAACTTTCTTATGCTGCTATTTTTTTACCCACATCTATGTCGTTGATGTAGGATGTTAACGAAATGGGTCCCAATACTGACCCCTGGAGCACACCACTTTTAACATATCCCAATTCTGATTTCTCCTCATTTGTGTAAGCGCTCTGTTGCTTATGTCACCCATGACTCAACCCAGGAGATAATTTTTCCTATACCATGAGCCAAAACTTTTTACATCATTCTTCAGTGTGAAACTCTATCAAAGACCTTACCGAAATCCATATACACACAATCTTATTCTTTGTCTTAGTGTATCGCCTCAAAAACCTTAGTAAAACGGTTAGTAAATTCGTAAGACGCAAGAACGACCCTTATACCAAACTGTATCTTTCAAGGTGGCTTCGAACTGTATCCACAGTTATTGATTCCATCAACTTTTCCATAATTGAGACTAGGGTTATTAATCTATAATTTGAAGCTATGGACCTATCTCCCGCCTTGTAAATGGGTATAATATTTACCATTTTCCACTTATTCAGTACGATGTCGTTTGAAGTGATATGCTGAAGAGACTAGCTAATGGTTTGCTGTGTTTCTCTCTGCATTCTTTTAGAACCCTTGAAAACATCTCATCAGGGTCGGTGACTTGTTTGGTTTCAGTCTAAATGTGTGAGGATCATGTCACCAGTGACTTTGATATTGCATAATTTATTCTCATCGTCACTACAACTTAGCCCAGTACAATGACCACCTTCTTTATAGTGGAGTAGGTCAGCTGATAGGCCTGGTATTTGGCTGAGTAGTACGCCACAGGCTACAGACCTCCCTCACCAGAAGCTTGGAGAAACACTGACACAATTCCCGATTCACAAGCATCAACCTGCGATACAAATGGTTTTGAAAAATCGTTAGACAAACGTATGCGAGCAGCATATAAGAGGCGTTTAAACGCCTCTTGACACAATGGGGTCCAGTAAAATTTATTCTTGTGACCGGTAAGTGAGGTTAGGGAAGGCTACAACATACCTGGATTATACTTTGTATAATTATTGATGTCTGGCATATCATTCATATTCTCTTGTGTAAACAGAAACAGAGAGGAAATAAGTGTTAAAAGTGACACACATTTGACACTAACAGTAAGCTGTCTCTTTTCACCCGAGGCGGAGAAGAAATACACATTTTTCAGAAGAAAGAAAAGAGCGAATCAATAGTTTCAAGAAAAAACAAGATTTTAACATATGCTATTTATTATATTTTAAGTCACAATCACTTTAGCGTAGTCTCCATTTATGATTAAACATTTGCGTACCAAGCTTGTGATCTAACTAACTTTGTGAGGCGTATGAATCAAATTCTTCTTCTTTGATGGACACTTAAAATGATGTTGAACGCAAAGACCAACAGATAATAGAGAAGTAAACGGTTGAACCATTAATGAATAGACATTTATGAGAAGCAACACTGAACCACAGTTTGAGAATGACACCAACAGCTAATGGGGAACGGAAGCTTCTACACAGTCACAACGGAAGGAAGACATCAGTAAAAAATTAGGTAATAAGAAGGAAAATGAAGACCTCATGCGAGGAACTTAACTAAAGAATTAAAGAGGTGATATCTCTAGGGACAGCGACATCACCAGTGCTGAAGAAAAAGTGCACACCATCAGGTACTACGCACCATCCACTAAACATGAAAGAGAGAAGCTCCTCCTGAGGGAGCTAGATACTACAAAGGTAATATCACCTGATGAATGCTTCATGATGGCTTCTATGAGAAGGAACAGAAACACTGTGTAACCTGCTAAGAAAAATCTACATATTATTGGAAACACGAAAATTACAAGAGAGTTAAAAGGCAGCTAATATTACCCTCATATTTAATAAAGATGACAGACAGGCAGCGTTAGGATACAGACCAAGAGAGAATCAGGAGTACGGGAGAGCATTGGGAGAACAAATATCAACGAGTATTTAGAGATGATAAATCCTGCACACACAGACTTACTGAAGTTTTATAACTGGATGCCAATACATCACCTTTACTATTAATATATAAACTAATTGTTTAATTCTTAAATGTTTGAATTTCAGTACCTCAATATTGTAAACCTAGTTAATCACTACAATTACCTAACCTTACTATCAGTATAATCATTGTGTCACTATTGAGTAAGACCTATCATAAGACTGCCTGAAAAGCCTAGGCATACCTAGGCCTATTATTGGCCATCTTGTAATATCTACTTCATAAAATGTACATTACTATAAGTACACCCCACTCTGTATATTACTAGAAATAAAGAATTTGAATTTGAATTTGAATTTGAATGAAGAAAGAGCTGGATAGGTCGATTGCATATTCTTGGACTGAAAGAAGATATTTGATCGTATCCTGTATAAGAATATTGGCCCAAAAATAAGAAAAGCACGTAGGAATAAGTGGAAAGTTAATACAGTGGATCACGGACACCTACGAGAAAGAAGATACGGGTATTATAAACGCAGGTGTTGTAGTGCTGGTGTTATAAATGTTGTTGTCCACAGGTATTGCAAACATGGATATTGTAAATGCTGATGTTATAAGCGCATTTGTTGTAAACACAGGTGTTGTTAACGCTGGCATTGTAGACACTCCCACGTATCTGTGACAGTCCTGGGAGATTACTGATTAATTACATCTCTAACTTGAGATACTTACGATTTCCGGAGTGACACAGATTCGCTCGCCCACCACACGCTAAATTTATCCACTCCGTCGCTCTAGCAACTATGCTGTCATTTTTTTATTATTCACTCTCTTCATTACGAAAATCTTGTATCTTCCTCTCCTAGTACACTGCAAAACTATTTCAGTTTTTTGGTAACTTTCAGAGAGACCTGCTTTTCACTTTGTTTGCCTCACCGTCTGGATAAGCTTAATCAGCCTACGCTTGCTCCAAATCAACATACAAACTCTTCCTCTAACTCTCAATGTTTTCCTTTCTACGAATTCGTCCTCTCATAATTGCTTCTTCTTGCATGAAAAGCCTTTGTGTGTTGATCAAACCACTGGAATTATCATTCCTGGAATTGGGGCTCATATCTCTGTCCGGCTCTCGTTACTCCCCCCCCTCCCCCATTAGTGATAAATTATGGGAAACCAGTAATAAAGCAGTTTTCTTGTGCAGCGAACTACATTCTAACAATTTTTCGCAAGAAATCGTGTGTAGCAAGTTCCTGAAACTGTTTAAACATTATGGTCGCTTCCTTCTAATAAATACGGGTTCCACAAAACCCATTTAGCTACGAGTCTCCCTTGTCTTTCCCTCGATAAGCACACAGTAGATCGAGCTTCAACCTCGCCTTGCGTTGAATGACCGGCACGGGTTCAGCGCTGCTTAAAGTACAATGATCTATATTCTTATGTGCAAATATATAGATCAATCACAGGTGCTGCAGATGACTAAAGTTCTTCCTTTACCCCATCAACTTTGATGTTCCTCACTTGTCTATTCTGTCGCTCACTGACTGGTTAAGGACGTTTCAAGCTTATCGACTAGACGAGTAATTCTGACGAGTCCACTGTGCAGTCTCATTCATGCATCAGTTGCAGCTTTCATCTTGCAAATCCCGATGAATCTTGCGCTGAAAAATCTACTTCTACCTCGGAGTTAACTTGGGTCTCTACGCGAGCTTGACTGTAGTCAAGTTGAATTTATTGAAACTTAGTTTATGTTCATTTCGTCCTTTACGGAGCAACTTATTGTGTATAAATGGTCTACAGTACCGACAACATGATGAATTAGACACATGTGCAACATCTGGGTATCTTTATTTGTAGACGTTTCGCCCTCCAGTGGTTTTATCAGTACAATACAAGGACATAAGATGAAGAACTATATATAAAAGATGAGGTAATCAGTCCCTCAGCCTGGAGTTGGAAGAGCACCGTAGTCTTCAAGACTACGGTGCCCCGTATCCACCCTACGGTGCTATTAGTGCCTGATATGGAGTGCACTATACACTAGCCGCATTGATGACAAAATTCAAAGCAATTAAAAAAATTATAATTAGTTACTGCTTTACATGGTTACAATTTGAATTTCAATCCTCACCTAACCAAACATCCTAATCAGAAAATTTCAGGTCCAAGACTACTCTCATTATCTCCAAGACTAATCTCACTATCTCCAAGACTACTCTCACTATCTCCAAGACTACTCTCACTATCTCCAAGACTAGTCTCACTATCTCCAAGACTAGTCTCACTATCTCCAAGACTACTCTCACTATCTCCAAGACTAGTCTCACTATCTCCAAGACTAGTCTCACTATCTCCAAGACTACTCTCATTATCTCCAAGACTAATCTCACTATCTCCAAGACTAATCTCACTATCTCCAAGACTAGTCTCACTATCTCCAAGACTAGTCTCACTATCTCCAAGACTAGTGTATCTCCAAGACTACCTCTAAGACTACTCTTCGTACATATTTACTAATCTGAGGCGTTTCCATTAGTTTAAATGCTTTATCAGATCTATGCTGGCCTTAAATGATCTCTTTATCCGTTCCAGCTGTGACATCTCTCCTGCTCTGAAAAGAAACCATCAACACAGCAATGCTCTAAGTGAGAGAGAACAAGTGATATGAAAAGCGCACCACTGATATAATTTGCCTTTTTCTTAAAGTTATTACCCACCCCATTATTTTCCTGGCTCTCTTGATATTTGCATTATTGTGTTCTTTAAAAGAAAGGTCAGCTGACATTATTACACCCAGATCTTTCACATGTTCCTTTCGTTCTATCTGGTTTTCTTTCGTTTTGTATACAATGTCTCTCGTGAGTTCTTCATTCTCTTCTATCCACTGAAGACTTTATATCTTACATTTTTTCGTGTCCTCTACTGAGATGATTTTCATGGTAAATTTGGTGTCATCTGCAAATCATGACAAGTAACTTGGCAAGTGTTTTTATCTATGTCCGCTATTAGAATAAGAAACAGTAAGGCGCCATTATTGTGCCTTGAAGTACTTAGCTTTTATTTTGCTAATGCTGATTTTTTTTTCTGTCAACTCTACTTTTTGTGTTCTGTTTGTCAGAAAAATGAAAATTCCTTTGTCAACTCTCCCTCAATTTCTGTGCAATTACTCCATGATCACATTTATCAAATGCCTTTGCAAAATCCGTGTAGCTCACATTTGCGTTTTTATTTTCTTCTAACCTTTTCGTAATTCTATCACAGTGCCTTAGGAGCTGTGACAAGCATGATCGTCGTACTCTAAATCCATGCTGATTTAGGTTATGCTGTTCTATAAAGTTTGTAATATATTGCCATATCATTCTTTCAAACATTTTTATAATATTTGACGTTAGGGCTACTGTTCTGTAATTTTTGAGTAGTCCTGTACTGTCTCCTTCATAAAAAGGAGCACTGTCTGCAATCTTTAAGGCCTCTTCGATTTCGCCTATATCTAAAGTCTTCTTCCAAAGAAATTGAGTTTCGTGACAGTGGTATTATGCATTTTATAAATAAAGAATTTCACAAGTCCAGTCCATGTGCTGAATGAGTCTGTATATTTTCTATTTATTATTCAGGTGCTTCAGGATTTGTACTTACGTCAGTATGTGATCAGTGTGGCCTTCAGGGGAAAAAATCTTCAATCTCCACCCTGCTTTCGTTTAATGGATTGCTGAACATTGATTCATATTGGTCATTTAGAATTTCGCTCATTTCTTTTTCATCGTCAGTGTATGAGCCTCCTGTGATTAGTGGTCAAATTTTTCATTCAGTTCTTATCTTGGATTTTGCCTCTGTAGAAATATTGAGGTTTCTAGCAATATTCTGGACAACTTTTTATTCCCGTTGTGCTTCTTCCTTCTGATACGAAAGCACAATTTTTTGTTCTAACTTGGTAATCTCTCAATCTCTCGGTAAAGGTTATTTTTCCTTTATTGTAACATTTCACATTCTTAAGCAGTTCGGAAATAGTTTTTCTTCGTCTGAACTTTCTTCTACACTTTATTTCTGCACTTGAACTTTTATGCTTTCTTAGCGGTATACAGTTAACATAAACTTTGTATACTTCTGTATTCAGTTTTTCGAAGCACTGGTGAGGTTTCAGAATGCTGATGACTGCTGCCCAGATATGTCTGGTAGTTCTTTGTTTATTTTGTCCAAATAAATTCTCTGCTTGTTGTAGTTAAATTTACTGAGCGTAGCTTCTCGTATATTTCTTGAGTTTTCAACCCTGTATTTATACTTGTTTGTACTGCTATGATGTGATCAGAGAATTTTTTGTGTGGTTATGTCTCTGATTAGTTCTTCACTGTTCGTAAAGATCAAATCCAGTGTATTTTCATTTACACAGGGCTCTGTAATCTGAGGCGCCCACTATAAGGAAGGACTCACTATTTGTGATGTTTGGGTTTTATACAAGTTTTGTTAATACCTCTGGTGTTGTCTCATCCTGTAGTACGGTTTTCAGTACATACTTCTAGTCTCACCAGTACCGGAAATGTGGATGTTGTATTTTGGCCCTGATGTGTGACTGACTGATTTGCTATGTTGTTTTGCCACCAGTTTAAATATTCCCTGTCGACGTTTTTCTTACAATTCTTTGTTGGTTTCTCTGGTATATTTCTTCCTCTAAAAAATAATTTTGGACAATGCCTCCCGTAAGTTTATTTATGTACAGATACACGTAAGTACAGTTAGCATACCCAGTAACACGTGTAAATTACTTAAGGTAACCCAAAAAAGTCAGACCAAGTGACTTATTTCCACTAGGGTCTTGGGGACCTGGCACACCTACTCTGTTTCCTCAAAACTATCTCACATCTGTTAATCTTCTGGCACTCTTAAGCAGGTTAAGCTGTTATAAAATTTACAGAGATACTTAGCATCGAGGCACCGGATACTTCTGTCAAGGACCCTAATGGTAATAAGTTCCTTTGTCTGACTTTTTTGGGTTATCCTGGGTTCTCTACACATATGCTGCCATGTATGATAATCTATGTAACTGTAGTTGTATATACCTGAATAAACTTACTCAGTTGTCTACTATTACCCGGGTGAGTGGTTGAGTGAATTTGGTTTGGGTGGATGGGTGAGGCTACTACTACTGACTCACACTATACTTCACTGCTCCTCTCCTCATCATGTTTTGATACACTATTGGAAACTTAACTATGTCTTACGAATTTTCAAAGAACTCTTTCCTTACGCTGTGTTATACTGGAGTCTTTATATGCATCGCTTCAAAGGCTCTTTACTGCCTCTTGAGGAGATAGCCTCTATGTTCCCTCGCTCAGTCACACATTTAATTGATGATAATAATAATAATCTTTATTTCTACAAGTACATGTACAAGGTATTGAGGCCTAGGTGACATCAATGACACTATTATATAGAAAGTCCCTTGTTATGCAGAGCATTTCTGGCAAATTAGGTCAAGTTTGTCCCCAGGATGCGACTCACACCAGTCGACTAACACCAAGGCACCTCTTTTACTGATAGGTGAACATGGACAGCAGGTGTCTTTAGGAAACACGTCCTAATGTTTCCACCCGTACCGGGGATCGACCCCTGGACCTCAGTGCGTGAGCTGAGTGAACTAGCGATCAAGCTTCTTTCAATTAAAGATGTGTGAACCTCTTCTGAAATATTCTTCTCTCGTCGTTAGTATTTCTTATTTTATTCCCATTTTTGGGCAAACACAAAGTAAATCAATTTCAATAACAAAAACTGTGAATTAGGCAACATTCACTAAACAGTTGAAAATGTCTCTTGCTGCTCCTCTCTACATTCTTTTGTCTCATAAATTGATAATATTTCCCCGATTAGTTTACAGAACTGTATAGCTTTGCTTTATACGTCCATCGGCATAACTTCCTTCGTCTACAACAATGAAGACCAGCAATAATCCATTGAAATTACGAAGCCTGATACTCACGAGCGTACGATAATGTGAGAGTATATAAACTCACCTATGTGTGGTTGCAGGAGTCACATCAGACCTTCTGGAACCGCCTCTTCGCTGGTCCTCTCTCTCCCGGCTCCAAAAGACTTATCGTATCTCTTCTTAAACCTATGTATAGATCCCGCCTCTACTACTCCACTCTCCAGATTGTTCCACTTTCTGACAACCATAAGTCTGAAGAAATACTTCTAACATCTCTATGACTCATCTGGGTTTTCAACTTGCAGTTGCGCATATTTCTTCCTGTTTCCCATCTCTGCAACATTTTCTCCCTGTTCTCCTTATCAATACCTCTCAGTATTTTGTACGTCGTTATTATATCCCTTTTATCTCTCCTGTTATCAGGTTGAGTTCCCTTAACATCTCACAGGACATACCCCTTAGTTCCGGGATTAGTCTTGTTGCAAACCATTGCACTTTCTCTGATTTCCTGACGTGCTTGACGAGGTATGGGTTCTACACTGGTGCTGCATACTCCAATATGAGCCTGACGTACACGGTGTAGAGTGTTGTGAATGACTCCTTACTTAGATGTCGAAACGCTATTTTTAGGTTTGCCAGGCGCCCACGTGGTGCAGCAGTTATTTGGTTGATGTGCGTCTCAGGGGACGTGCTCGGTATGATACTCATTCCTTGAGTGAGGCTTGCGGTCATCGACCCCCTAGCGTGTACTCCGTCTACGGTCTTCTTTGTGCTTCCTCAAGCATCATAACTTTGCATTGGGTAAACTCTAGAAACAATTTTTCGGGCCAGGCTTGCAGCCTTTCAGATCCCTATGTAGTCTTTCCTGATCTTCGTCCGCCTTTATTCTCCACATTAGTTTCACATCACCTACGAACAGGACACCTCTGAATCTATTCCTTCTGTCATGTCATTCACATATACAAGAAACAGCCCTAGGACTGACACTTGTGGAACCCCACTCGACACATGCGCCCATCCCGACACCTCGTCACGTGCCATCGAGTGGGTTTGTTTGCGTGCGTTGCCCCAGTTAATGCTGCTCACACACTTGCCTTGTGGTTCGTGTGTGTGTGTGTGTGTGTGTGTGTGTGTGTGTGTGTGTGTACTCACCTAATTGTGGCTGTTGGGGTCAAGTCATAGCTCCTGGGCCCCGCCTCTTCATTGGTCGCCACTAGGCCCACTCTCTCACTGCTCCATGAGCTTTATCATACCTCTTCAAAGTTATGTATGGATCCTGCCTCCACTACATCACTCTCCAGACTCTTACAGTTCCTGACAACTCTGTAGCTGAAGAAATACTTTCCAACATCCCTGTGACTCACTTGAGTTTTCAACTTTCAGTTGTGACCCCTTGTTGCTGTGTCACATCTGAAACATTCTGTCCTTATCCACCTTGTCAATTCTTCTCGGTATTTTATATGTTATCATTTCCCCCCTATCCCTCCTGTCTTTCTTTAACCTCTTCCCGAAGAACATACCCCTTTGCTCCGAAACTAGTCTTGTTGCAAACCTTGTCTTTCCCCAATTTCTTGACGTGCTTGACCAGGTGTGGGTTCCATACTGGTGCTGCATACTCCAATATGGGTCTGACGTACACGGTGTACGGTGTCTTGAATGACTCCTTACTTAGATGTCGAAACGGTATTCTCAGGTTTGCCAGGCGCTCATATGCTGCACCAGTTATTTGGTTGAAGTGCACCTCAGGAGATGTGCTCGGTATGATGCTCATCTCACGATCTTTTTTCTTGAGAGAGTTTTGCAGCCTCTGATCTCTTAAGCTGTACTCAGTCTGTGGTCTTCTTTGTCCTTCCCCAAGCTTCATAACCTTGCACTCACTGAGTTAAACAACTCCAGGTGCGACAAATTGCTTCAGATCCTCGTCCACTTATATTGTCATTAGTTTCACATCGTCTGCAAACAGGGACACCTCTGATTCTTTCCTTTCCGTAATGTCATTCACATATACAAGAAACAGCACCGGACCTGGGACTGACCCTTGTGGAACCCCACTCGACACATGCAACCTGTTACATACACGAGCCTTATGCTGTAACAACAGGAAAATTCTGGCTTAGTCGTTGTCCATCTTTTATATTTCACCTCAGGGGAAATAAGTACTAAGTCGTTTTTTCCAGGTTTTTAATCTAGTTTGATAACTAAGTCTTCTCGTACTTAGTAACTGGGTTACATATTAACTACGTTAGACAATTAGTCTAGAAGAAAGCACCTAAGGTGTACCAAGGTTCAATTAACAGCGACTTTTGACACTTCCTTCTGATCTTTATTTAATTTGAATACTAAGTCTCTTTTCGTACTAAGTAACTAGGTTAAACATTAAAATCCCATACTCATAGGGAGGTTATGTGACACCTTGTGATACGTCACATACGATGAATATTAAATAACATAATTGTATGTTTACGTTCTTATAAATAATTAAATAACCAAACCCCAAACAATCCATCAATATTGACAATCTTGTACAGAAAGGAAAACTATTTAGTTACTTTCGAGAAACAACAATCTCTTACAGGGATTACTTAAGCTAGCAATGTCTCAGACTAATAGTCAATCGTCTCGTGCAAGAGACTTTGAATTCTATAGAAAAGCAACTATGTAACCGAGTGCTAGAGGGCTATGCACTCGGGGTTGAGAACCTGAACCTACTGCTTGTGTCAGCGACCAGTAACTCTCACGTCAAGTTGGTCACGTCACAAAAGCTTTGAATCCAGCCGGCAGCATAACTAGAGGCCGGCGGTCTTTTAACTAGCGATTCCATCCTCTTTCATTATTAATTACTTTTCTACGTTTCCTATTTCTAAACAACACACACACACACAATATATATATATATATATATATATATATATATATATATATATATATATATATATATATATATATAATATATATATATTATATTATCTCAAATATAAAATGTCGTGCATGGGCAAAGAATAGGATGGGTGGTAGAAAGTGGAATATCTCAAATGGCTTCAGGAAGAAATCCAAATATTCTTCCTTGAAGCCTTTATCCACTTTCCGAGGCTATGGGTCCCACAATTTGAACCAGAGTGGACTCCCATCCATATATATATATATATATATATATATATATATATATATATATATATATAATGCTAATATTTATAATGAAAATAAAGAGCAATATCCTAGTATCATGATACATGTGGTGTCAGATAATAATATAAAGTCGGAAGTCTTCACTTGAGCTACTAGTGTAGAAGTCCGCTATATAATATTAAGTGAAACCTCGTAACTAGAATATTTCTCAAATATAAAATGTCGTGCATGGGCATAATTCGCAACACAACCGCACTGACACCTCTTCCTGACCAACACATATTGTTTCCTTCTTGTCACGTATTTCCTGATCCATTGCAGTACTTTCTCTCCTATTCCTGCCTGCTACTCTAGCTTTTCAACCAGTCTCTTGTGTGGTACTTACAGTCCAAGAAGATGTAGTCTACCCATCCCTCTCGTTCCTGTCTTCCTTCTATTACCTTGTCATAGAACTCCAATAGGTTCGTAATACAGGATTTCCCTTCACTGAAGCTGTGCTGGTTGCCATGTATTAGTCCATTTCATCTCTAGGTGCTCCAACACTCTTTTCCTGATAATCTTCTCCATAACTTTACATACATATCACTGACGCTGGTCTCCTTTCTTAAAAATCAGCACTACATTCGCTGCCATTCACACCTCAGGCAGTTGCCCTGTTTCCATAGATTTATTGAAGACTGTTGTTAGTGGTACACACAGTGCAACTGCTCTCTCTCTAAGGACCCAAGGAGAGAGATTATCTGGGCCCATCGCCTTCGAGGTATCTAGTTCCCCTAGCAGATTCTTCACCTCCTCCTCGGTTGTGTACAGTGTGTCCAGCACTTGCTGGTGCACCCTACCACCTCAGTTTGCTGGGAGCCTTTCTGTCTCCACTGTGAATACCTCCCTGAATCTTGAGCTGAGCTCTTCACATACTTCCTGGTCGTTCCCCACGAGCTCCTCTCCTTCCTTCCTTAACCTGTTACCTGATCCTTGACTGTTGTTTTCCTACTGATGTGGCTGTATGACAACTTTGGGTCAGATTTGGCTTTTGGTGCTATGTCATTTTCATACTAATGCTGGGCTTCTCTCCTCATTCGTGCATAATCATTTCTGGCTCTTCGGCTCTGCTCCCTGTTTTTCTGAGTCCTTTGCCTTCTATACTTTTTCCATGCCCTAGCACATTTGGCTTTGGCCTTCCACTCTCCTCGTAAACCATGGGCTCTGGTCATCCCATTAGTTTTGTTACTCTTAGTTATAAACTTCTCCACTGACTCCCTGCACTTTGTGGTCACGTGTTCCATCATTTCGTTTACTGTTTTTCCCACTTGCTCACTTACCCACCTCACCTCATGTAGGAATTGCCTCATACTTGTGTAGTCCCTTTTTGGAAGTTTGGCTTCTCCCGTCCTTCTTGTGCTGCTTCACTCTCCAGTGTTAACTCTACTATGTATTTGAAACTCAAGACCACGTGGTCACTAGCGCCTTGGGGCCTTTTGTGTGTGATATCTTCTATGTCTGAACTGCTCAAAGTGAATACGAGGTCTAGCCTTGCTGCTTCATCCTCACCTCTTTCTCTGGTTGTGTCCTTAACATGTTAGTACATGAAGTTTTCTAGTACTGTCTCCAGCATCGTGGCTCTTCACATCTTTGGTCCCCAATGTGGCTCCATATTTTCCCAGTCTCTTTATGCTTGAAATCCCCCATGATGAGTAACTTTGCCCTATTCATGTGGGCCCGTCTGGCAATTTCGGCTAGTGTGTCTACCATCACTCTGTTGCTCTCATCACATTCCTGTCTTGGCCTCTTGCTGTTTGGTGGTGGGTTATACATCACTGCTATTATCACTTTTGGGCCCACAGAATGCAGTGCTTCTACTATAGAGTCATCTACTACCCCTCTGACTAGTTCTCCCATCTCCTCAAAACTCCATCGGTTTCTGATGAGTAGTGCAACCTCCTCCTTCTCCTCTGCCTTTTCCCCATCTTTCCTCAGGATCTGATAACCAGAAGGGAAGATCACATCTGTTATCACTTCCGTGAGCTTTGTCTCTGTGATTGCTATGATATCCGAGGAAGCCTCAGTGAGCCTTTCCTATCACTCCTCACTCTTATTTGTAATTCCATCTGCGTTGGTGTATCACACCTTCAGCTTCCTTTCTAGAACTGTATTCTGGGGGTGGGAGGGGTTGGTCCTGGCTCTTGGTGTGGTAGGCAGGCCTGGATATTATGGTAGTCTGCGGGTGTGGTAATATTAGTGCTGGGGTGGGGGGAGGTTGGGGACTCTGGATGTGGGGTGTAGCCTGGCTCTTGTTATTGTGTTTCATAGGTGTGGGGTGGTAGGGATTGTGTGTGTGTACTCACTAATTGTACTCACCTAATTTTGTGGTTGCAGGGTTCGATTCATAGCTGTGTGTGTGTGTTTGTGTGTAGTAATAGTAGTAGTTTCTCTCAGCACGTCTCGCACACTTGTTCAACAGACGCTTGAGCATGGCGTCAATCCTCTTGTCTAAGATCAACAAAGTGACGCACACTGCATTTAAAGGTCACCTCAGCCTCACCTGAAACCTACACAGTACAGGTGAACCAGCGTTAGAGGTGAACCTATGCTTCAGATTTTTCAAGACTACGGTGAACATCATCTACGCTGAGGGACTGATACCTTCGTATCCTACTACGCTGAGGGACTGATACCTTCGTATCCTACTACGCTGAGGGACTGACACCTTCGTATCCTACTACGCTAGAGAGACTGATACCTTCGTATCCTACACGCTGAGGGACGTGAACTTCGTATCCTACACGCTGAAGACTGATACCTTCGTATCCTACTACGCTGAGGGACTGATACCTTCGTATCCTACTACGCTGAGAGACTGATACCTTCGTATCCTACTACGCTGAGGGACTGATACCTTCGTATCCTACTACGCTGAGGGACTGATACCTTCGTATCCTACTACGCTGAGAGACTGATAACCTCGCGTATTGCTGTTTCCAGTTTCAACATCTTTGTATGACCTCTGTTTTGAACTGATTCAGAGACTATGCAGGAGAGAAATCGCAGAAAGTTTCAACAAGACTAGTCCTGGAGCTAAAAAAGTATCCCCTGTGAAGACAGACTAAAAGAGCTAAACCTGGTGACATTAGAGGAAAGATAACTAGAGGTGATATGATAACAACGTACAAAATACTGAGAGAAATTCATAATGCAGACAGAGACAGATTGAGAGATTGGAAACAAGGGAACACGAGGGCACAGCTGGAAGATGAAAACACAGTCACAAGGATGTTAGGAAGTGTATCTTCAGTCTTAGAAAAGTCAGGAAGTGGAAAGACCAGGACGGTGGAGTGGTAGAGGCCTCATCCATACATGGTTGTAAGAAGAGGTATGATAAAGCTTTCGAATCCAAGAATATGAACCAAGTAGCTGCCATCGAAGAGGCGGGGCCAGGAGCTGTGACGCGACCCCTGCAACCATGTATGGGTAAGTATACACACAACACACACACTTAATTAAAAGACGTCTAATATTTTTATAACTCTCTTAATTAAAATTTCAAGTATATGTAAAACATTGGAGTCTTGAGCGGAGGTTATTATGCAACGTCTAACATACGTCAAATACTGTGTGGTAATATTAGCCTCTAAATATTCTGTGTGTCTGTATTTCTATCTGTCTACCTTTCTTTCTCTCTGTCTGACTGGTTCACTGTCTTTCTGCCTGTCTGACAGCGTCTACCTGTTTGCTTGTCTGTCTGATTATGCGTTTTACCGTATTTGTCTGTCTACCTGACAATATCTGGATATGTCTGTTTGACTGTCTTATTATGTATGTCTGCCTGCCTGTTTGTATGGTGATCTACCTGCTTATGTCTGTATCTGTTTATCTGCCTGTCTGTGTCTTTTTCTGCATGCCTGCTCGTTTAACTGTGGCTCTGTCTGTTTTTCTTGGCCTTTTTTATGATTACGTCAGTGTGTCTGACTGTGGGTGTGACAATGTCTATCTTCAAACTAGACTGTCTGTGTCTGTCACTGTCTGTCTGCATTCCTGCATATCTGTGTGTCTCTGTCGGCTTTTCTGACTAGCTCTCTTACTGCGTCTGCTCGTCTCCCATAAAAACATGCGCAGAAATTCACAATGAGACAGACACACTCGGATACAGTAAGACAGCAAAACAATTGATAAGAATTATCTGTTTATCTATCTGTCTGTGAGTTTGTGAGGCGCAATTGTTTCAGCTTCCCACTCTTTACTGGAAATTGCCAGAGGAATATTATCAGAAATTGCTTCAGCCAGGAAGCGCAATATGCACTAGGATCTGACTCCCCCCTCTCACTACCACTGCTGCTTAAACTCTTCCTTCAAGTTAAGGTAAAATATTCCTCTCACTATCGCCTTAAAGGCTACTTTCAACGCTTCCCTCAAATTTAGGCATAAATCCCCATCACTTTCCCCAATAAAGGGTACTAATAATCCTCCCTTCAAGTTTTTTTATTTTTATTTATAACAATCCATTACATTATGTAATAAATAAACATAAAATCTCACAAGATGACGAGATTTTGCATCCTACAACACCTAAACACGACTCTGAATACATCATTGTGGGGCGACCAACTAACATGCCCCCTCCTACGCTAAAGAAACATAATGTCTACCACCTCACATTACATTTCCTGGTACAACAATTTAAGACATAGAAACAAACCACAGCACCTTGCTGCCACCTATCAACATCCCCACCCGTTCCCCTCTCCCTATCTGCATGGATATAACATGACACAGTGAGAAATACATTTACATAATAAATATAGGTGCCATCACCAATGGCCCCACTGGTTGACACAATTCTTCATCCCCAAAAACCCTCCCAGGTTACACTCGCCTGCAAGACAGTACATACGTTCAAACAGAACATTACAAGAACTTTACACCATGTGCCAGTAACTCGATGTGTATCATGACATAACACTAATCTGGCATTCGCTGCTCAGCTTTGGTGGTAAGCGGACGTGTGCTGTCACCCTGGTGGCGTCCGGCAAAATCTTTGATTTGCAAATGGCCCTGGGAGGTCGACGGAGGGTCAACACGGTTTGCGTGGAATTGATCCAAGGAACAGTGTGATTGCTGAGAATATGGACGTTCTTCTGCCTGCCATCTTACGAACAACTTATGGTATAGAGAATGAAGTGTTGACTGGCGTGGCAATGAATGGACTTACACGCATATTTGTGATGTTTGGAGATACCAGTGTTTATGACACGGTGGTAGACAAATACCAGGAATGCAGCATGAATGTCAGCCCTGGTGTAACTGTGCACCTACGCCATGTTTCCAGATGGTATACGTTGGTGAAGTTAAGGAATGTACCGTTCAAGGCGGACAATGCAGATATGATGGCCGCATTTGCAAAATACTGGACCATACATGCGGGACGCCAGTGCATTGGGCAGGGGCCGTACAAAGGGCTGCTGGATGGGACTTACGTTTTGAAGATGTCCCTCAAGCACTCCATCCCGTCTTATGTGATATTAGACGATTTTCATACTCAAGTTTTTGTCACATATGCTGGCCAACAATGGACGTGTTGCCTATGTGGGGGATATGGACATATGGCAGCTCAGTGCGACAGGAGGCAGGAGGCACGAGGAGCCAACTACAAGCGTAGCAAGCAGCAATGGACAACACAACAAGGTGACCGTGGTTCTGAGGACGACGACAAGGCAGCAGAGAAGGGAGGGGTGGGAGGGCAGGACGACTTGCTAGTGTTGGCCTGTGCCACCCTCCCTGACAGTTCGCCTATGAACGAGCAGACCTCCGTGGGTGACAGCGCCGATGATGAGGGGATGGATTGCAATAGCATGTATAGGGCCTTGGGGTTGCCTCAATAACCTGCGGCTGAGGAGTGTGTGAAGGCATGTGGTGAGGATATGAGCGAAGACTTCATACATAAACACATAGTGGATGTGGATGTACATCTGGAGGAGGTGCATGTTGCAGAAATGCAGGTGGAAACAGGTACAAGGAAAAGAACGCCTGTAATGTTGGATCCAGAGGACAAGCTGATGCCAGCACAAAGGACCGGCAAGAAACTGTGGGTGGCTGTGGCACATGAGGGCAGTGTTGGGCCCAAAGGACAAAGGTCTTTGAAGAATGCAGGGGGTGTCCCAGGTAGGGACTCGAAAGTGAGCCACAATGGGGTTCGAGTATCCAAGGGAAAGCCACCACTGTCATATTCAGGTGTCTAATGATCAATGTTAATGGTTTGTGCAACATGAGGAAGAGAGATTGGTTACGTGGGGTTTTGGACAGTTATCAGGTGGACTAGCTTGTGTGCAGGAGCACAATTATACGATGGGTAGTGAATTGGTAATAGCTGGGTATGTAGTGTATGTTGGGTACACACACAGGCTGAAAGGCGGAGCAGCTGTTTTGATTCGGGAAACCAGCCCGTTTGTTGTAAGTCATTGGCATGTGAGTGGGAATGCCAGGATAGTTCAAGTGGAGGGTTTATGGGGTAGGGAACGAGTAGTTTTTATGAGTATAGCGTATGATGTATTGGTGCACTTCACCACTCGTGGCAATGTCAGTTCAGCATCAGCCTTGGCCATCACGCTCCCACAGCCACCTCGCACTCATCATCCTCTACTGATGCAGGCTCCTGACCACCCAAAAGCCCAGCCATTGAGACCTCCTCAGGGGACTGTAACAAGGACTGCAGCATCGTGTTAACCTTCGCCATGAAGCCCTCCTTGCCCTCAGACTCCTGCTGATCCACCAGCAGCACCTGCTGCTCTGGAAGCAGCACGTCCATTCAGGCCCCACCACTGGACCTCAACCACCTCGCTCCAGAGGCGCCAACACCCTCCATCATCAACACAGCCTGCCTCAGAAATCACCCGCACCCGCCGGTTGCCCAGCCTGCCCCTCCTTCCTCACTCAGCCGCAACATGATTGTAGTCACCACAGAGCCTACAGGTCCGCCACTGCCCAGCATACGTCACCAAGACCTGTGTTCGAAAATCCTCCAGAAACACATACGAAGGAATAGGTTGACGGAGTGACATTTTGAGGGTGAAACTTCCTTCAGGTAAGCCTTCATACACTCCAGACGCCCATTTACCCTGCTGGGCAACATGAATGCAACATGAATAACACTATACCCACTGAAGGCCCGACAAATGTCCACCTCATCAGCCTCAAAGGGTACATTCCTGACCCTCACCCACATATACTGGCTGGAAATGTCCACTAACTGTACACTCACGTCAGAGGCCAGGTCCACTCAGAGATCTTGAAAATGGTCAACAAGACCTTCATACACTTGCCCATGGAGCAGCTCGAACATGCTACAGCATGGTGACTCCATCATGCAGACAGGTAAAATACAATATGAGCAGAGTGACAGTAGTCACTGTCATTCCACCTCTTATTGCTCAATAAAGAACCCCTATGAATGCGACACTAAGTGATTATTATTCTTAAGGGCTAAAGTGTTGAATTACCCAGATGTGATAAGCGTCTCATTCCCTTTGGTTATTGTTATCAAGTTTTTCCAAGTAGTTATTGTTTTTATACCTTAATTTGAAGGGAAAGCTGGAAGAAACGAATAGTGAGGGAAAGATTATACCTAAATTTGAAGAGGAAGATGTTAGAAGGTACCCTTTAAAGGACAGTGAGAGAGGAATTATATCTTGGCAAGATCACAGATGTCACCTGGACCTCTCTACCTATACTGGTCCTCCTACACGTAGCCGATCAGACAGTCAGCTCCACACCATTCAAGGTACCTTCTCCCAGTTGTAGCTACACCAGCGTTCATGGTGGTTCTTGACTGACTACTTAACTGCTTCAACAGTATTGTGGTGGTCAGAGGATCAACCTCTCCTCGGCAGAATATATAAGCGTGTTGGGGACACTGTCGACTATATCTACAAATACGACCAGCTGTGATCCCCCTCCCTATCAACAACGGCTCGGCGTTCCAAACCACAATTCAGAGCTACGTGCCCAAAACATCGGCACGGCACCATTCTACCTTACATCTTCGTGTACATATTAGCTTTGAATCACTAATTATTTATATATTTCATCTTTCATTTTTGCTTAAAGTAGGCTTAATTTCATGTTTAAATGTTTTATATTCTTTACTGATTGTTATTATAATATAATTTTTTATCTCATGTTATTAAATTTTCTATCTTTTTATTTCCATAAGGAGGAACCAGCCTCATCAAATACTCATTGAGAGTCTGATAGGGCTGTGTAAACCTTCAGTTATGCATACACGGCTGGGGTATGGTAGGGGTCACTGTCATGATCCCCAGCTTTCAAAACCCCACTCGCGTGCCCCGACAGTCAGTCTTAATGTGAGTGCAGATGCGGTGGCTCCAGGCTTGGCAGAATCTCTCAATAAAATCCGATCACAGCAGACAGTGATGTCTCCATCTCTTACCACTCAACCAAGAATCTCTACGACATTAGTAATCTGTTAATTAGTCAAAATTGCCAAGCAGAGATTAAATCAAATATAATTATGCATTTACTGTATAAGTATGGAATTACACTTTAACAATCATTAACGCATTAATTCAGGAAAATCAGAGGGAATATGTTAAGTGAGGCTGATAGAGTCTGACAGAAATGAGAACGCCACGGACCACTGAACAGATTAAAATATAACTTACAGTGGTATGGAACCCAATAACTAAGTGATATGGAAGCTAATAATTTAGTTATGGACCACAGTAATAGTTCCAGTTGTAAACACAGTTGACAACTCCATTATGAAATCTGTACTTGGTTCCAACCGTATTTAGGTACACGCAGTCAGAGAGTCAATCAGAGAGGAGAGAGAGAGAGGGAGGGAGGGAATCAGTCAGTCTCTTACTCTTTCTCTCTCGCACACATTCTCTCCAGCCATGAGACACGTAACACTCGCTCAGACACATTAAGCAAGGGTAAATACTCTGGTATTTTTCCTGCTTCACATGTAAACATTTCCGCTAGAATAAGGAGGATTTAATCCTAATGGATATTGCGTTTCCTGGATGAAGAAATTTCTGGTAACATTCCTCTGAGTGAAGCTGAAACAACTGCATCTCCGACAAACTAAGACAGATACAGTCAAACAAATAATTTTTTATCAACTGTTTGTGTTTCTGTGTCTTACAGGATCTGTCTATTTGTATGACCGTGGATTTGTACTTGTGTGTTTTTGTTGGGGACAAAAGGTAAGACAGATTCAGACAGACAAGCAGGTAGTCAGAGACAGACAGATAAGAAGGAAGACAAACACACAGACCTAATCAAACGCAGAGTCCGAGAGTAAGACAAGCGGACTAAAAGTGAAACAGCGAGATATGCGGACAAAGAAGGCAGGCAGATAAACATCAGACAGACACATGAATAAGCAGGCAGACCGACAGCTGGACACTTACTTGGACCGACAGACACAGTCAGAAACAGCCGGGTAGACGGACACCGTAAAACGAAGTCACACAATCAAGCATTTACAGCCAGAGTAAGAAAAAAACAGACACAGGCAGACAGGCAAAAATACAGAGTAAATATTAATATTACCACTCAAGTATTTGACATAAATCAGACGTATTGGTAAGCCACCCAGACTTAATAACCTAACCAAACTTTACCTAGCCTAATCTAATAGTCTAACCTAACAAACTAACCATACCAAACCTAGCCTAACCTTCCCAAACATAACCTAACGTAATTTATCATATGTCGGTCTGAAGAATTAACCTCCTTACCCTCGATATGGGGAAGTAATGAGGTAAAATATGAGTGTTACGCCACCGTCTCGCCCACACTGTTGCCAACATCACCAGACTATTATTTAGCCACTTGAAGTCGCATTCCGTTTTGTTAACATTATCATCAAGACTGTTGACGGGGAAGTACAAAGGTGTGGTAAATGATTGTGTTATTATGTTAAGCAAGTGAAAGGACTGTCTTCTGTGTTAAGAAATTAACATTAAGCAAGAAAATGTTTTGATAAGAGAAAAGGGATAATAAATTTTCTATGAAGAAAATAAGAAAAAGTAAAATAGAAAGATAGTGTCTTTTATTGTAGTTAGTGACTGTTATCCATTTGTTTTAAAGATTGCATTTAATATGTATAAAATGAAATATTACCAAGAATGCTAAATTTTGTATCTATTTTTGTGTAATGTTTTTTTTATATCTTCAGTGTGTGTAGGTTCTGAGATAGATATAACAGTTGGGATAAAAATATGTTAGGTAAAATGACACAAGATATCACATCTTTACTTTGCTTCCTTGAAAATATCCGAGAACTGAGAAAATCCAAGATTTTCCTAAGTTCTCAGACTATTTTGTCCTATAATTAGTTAATGAAGGTAGAATTACCGACAACTAATGTGGTAGTTTATTGTGGCGACGTTTCGCTCTCCAGGACTCGTGTGTGGTATCAGTACCACACACGAGTCTGCTTCCACAATGTCCAGGAAGATACAGTCTACGACATTACCCCGTCCCAACCTGCTTAATTTATCGGGTATATACACGCATACCGATGTGTGAACACGCACCGGCCAAGAAGCTAGGCTAGGAGCTGTGACTCGACCCCTGCAACCACATATATATGAATACACACAAGGTGACTGAACATTCACACAACAGATTCAGAGTAGTCCATGGATATATAACATTCCTATCAAGCTCTAAACCCGTATGAATCATACAGGGTATGGGGGAATGGGAAATAATGAGGTTCGACCAGAGGAATGGGAGAATATCTGATTACCTGTAGCTGACTGTGAAGGTCATCGTCCCCTCGACCAGTTCTACTGGTTGATAGCCTGGTCATTCTGGCTGCAGTGTAACGTAAGCACCACAGCCAGGCTGATCACGACCTGGCTCGATGACCTTGTGAAATTTCTCAAGTCAATTCCTGTTCAACCGGGCTGTAGTGTCTAGGTTAGAATTAGTACTCTAGGCACCAACAAGTTCTTGGATCAAGAGTAGTTCACCTACATCAAAGATGCTTTCAGTAAAATAGTAAAGAAACTAGGCTCTTAACTAGCTAACACAAGTGCATATGTGTATACGTTATTTACTGAGTGTTGTTATTAGTACGAGGGGGAATTATATTGTTCACTTGATCCAAGACCGCAAGTGAGCCACTGTCTTGCCTCTCACAGCGCGCGACCCCACACACACACACACACACACACACACACACACACACCAGGCGTTATCTCGTGTTATCTAAGTAGCAGTAAGAACAGTGATACTACTCTCCTGGAGCATCACACACCATTGAGGACACTTGACCTGTTAATTTATTCCCATCTTCCTCCTCCTCCTCCTACTCCTCTTCATCTTCGTCTTCTTCATGGCACTAATAGCCGGTTTGTACCAGTTCAGCCTCGGATGTTGTCAATGGTTCTTTGAGAAGGACGCTGAGTGATGGAAGCTTATACTGACCCTCCACTGTTTATCTTCACACTCTCAAACAGACAGGGGGTCCAACAGACAGGGGGTCCAACAGACAGGGGCTCGAACAAACTGGGACTCGAACAAACTGGGACTCGAACAAACTGGGACTCGAACAAACTGGGACTCGAACAAACGTTGACTCGAACGGACAGGAGGTCGAACAAACGGGGGATCGAACAGATAGTGGTCGAACAGAGAGGGGGTTGAACAAACAGGGGCTCGAACACATGGTTGTATGCGCAAGTAGCCTCCCACAAATGTCCTTCCATGCATACAGAGGGTACACCTATTCCACAGCCGCCTCCCTAGACCTCACCACCTTTTCAATGACCCCGACCCTCATATGCACCGGATCCCAAACAAGCAGTAATACTCGTAACATGTCCTCACATTCCCTCAAATCCCTACCTCCCCACCACATCCTTATATCCTCATGCAGAAGACCTATCCCCCCTCCCCACCCACCCGCAGGTACCCTCACTTCACATAAACACTCTTTAATCTACATTCCAAGGGAATCAACCTCAGCCCTCCCTGGCATAACGGGAGCGTTACCACCGCCCTACTTAACCAATCACAACCCGAACCCCAAATAAAACAAAATACCCTACGCAACAACTGCTGAACATCCCCCTGCACCAAAGGGTACATTGCCACCACATGTCATAAGCCTCTACAATGCTTCTCGTTCCACACTATCATACGCCGCCCTCCAATCCAGCACTAACACCCCCCTCTTCCTCTTGCCTACTGTCTATAAACCCCAGAATAACCCCATGCCCCTCATACATTGACCTTCCCGGCATCCCATATTGACTCCCAACGATAACCTTATCTATGACCCTTTTCAATCTATTGCCTAATATTTTCGCAAATACAGTGGACCCCGCCTAACGAGCACCCCGGAAATCGTACAATTATGTAAGTATAATATTGTAAGTGCTTGTGGAAGTGTATTTTTGGGTCTGAAATAGACTAACCTACGTGACATTATTTCTTAAGGAAGTAAATTCGTTCGGTAATGGCACTTGAGCAGGCTTCTGGAATGAATTTTGCTCATTAGGCGGGGGTCCACTGTAACTTATAGTCTGCACACATAAGCGATATAGCCCTATAGTCCCCTCACCATTGTCTGACTGTCTCCTTTTGGGACCAACACCACTATCACCGTTGCTTGTAAATCCCCCAAAACACCCCTCTCCTTCATGACATTTAATAACCTCACTAAAAACCCCTTTAATACACTCCAATGCTGTATACAAAAGTCACTTGGCAATCCGTCTAATCCCGGTGCCTTACCCTACTCATACCCATCAAAGCAGTCCATACCTCATCCTCCATGATACTTCCACTCACCTCTCCCTATCCCCCCTCTCAAGCACACATTGCATCCAACCACCCATATCACTTAAGCCTCCTCCTGCACATCACCACTCCTCATATACGACCTATACCACACATCCACATACCACCCCATACTCTTCATTGTGACCAAATCTTGCCCCTCCCCATACTCCACCATTTCCTCATGCACACGCAACCCCATCATTTCCATAGCTTTGCGCCGACATGCCTGCCCTCACAGGACACATGCCAATGGCCTGTCTCCCCATACCACCTCCTCCAACCCACCCATCACCCTTGCTGCATCAAACCTTTCATTTTGCACTACCCTGATGTTATCCTTCAACCCCTCTACAGTGGACCCTGGATTTCATCAATAATTCTTTCCAGAAGGCTGTTCAAGTGCCATTACTGAACGAATTTGTTCCCATAAGGACGAATGTAAATTAGATTAGTCCATTTCAGACCCCCAAAAACACACTTACAAAAACACTTACAAAAATACACTTACATAATTGTTCGAGTTGGGAGCTGTACAAAATCCAGGTCCACTGTATTTCCACAACAGGGTGTCCTGCATTCCCTCCCCCTCTCCCATAACAATCCCTTAACTGCCCCTCGAGATACCTGATAAGCCCATATGCAAACTGATTCTCATCCCTCCCCTGTCGCACATAGAAACACGTAAATGAATCCCTCCCCACCCCCTCATTAAGCAACCGGACATTCAATTTCCAATAACTCCTGAACCTATGAGGCAGTCCCTCCACCCTAATTCCACCAAAACCCTCCTATGGTCCGAAAAAGCTACATCCAACACACTCACCCTCCGAACTTCTGATCTAGTCACATATAACCGATCCAACCTTGCTACATATCCCCTCCTCATGAATGTGTGTTCTATGGCCCACACGCACCCCCGCACATCCGCCAACCCCACCCTATTTAACAGATCCCCCAATATAACTGAACAATACTCCGCCCCCCTTGGTTCCACATCCATACGACGTATCACACAGTTCCAATCACCACCCACTACAGCAACCGCAGGTAGCGATCGCAGGTGATAAACTAACACATCCCTCACAAAATCATTCTTAACCCTACCAGCCCCCTCCGCCGGTCCATAAATGCACACAAAGGCCACACTATCTCTCCCCCATAAACCATCTACCCTTAATACTCTCCCCTCCCCACCCTCCTCACTGTCATGAACAACAAATGGGCTAGTCTCCCTTAGTTATATAGCCACACCCCCTTTCAATTGCAAGGAGTGTGTAGCAAAAACATTATACCCTTCTGTCATTAACTTGCATCCTGGTTTGTGGTTGTGTTCTTGCACAAAACCAAAGTCTATACTATACCTCACCAGATACTCTTGGAACCATTTACACTTCATCTTGTCACACAAACCATTAATATTCACAGTTAAACACCTAAAGCCGACAATGGGGGCTTCCCTTTAGGCACTGCCACTGCCCGATCCACTTTCCCCGGAGGACTACCTCGGTCCCCAGACCCTCGTGAACCACCTTTCATGGGTCTCTGTCCCTTGTGACTTCTGCCCATATCTTTTTGCCAGGACATTGTGCTTGTGTTAGCACATTGTCTGTCAGATTGGGCTGCTCTCTTCTGTGACACACTTTCCTCCTCCATGGTCACATCCTGACGGCCATCGGTATGCAAATCCACCTCCACTTGATAACTCCTCATAGTGGCTGTGACACTTGCCCCAGGCAGTCCTTCCGCTTCAGTGTCTCTGTCCTCCGCCAACTCCAGGTTAGCTATGAGTCCTTCCACTGACACCTCACCAGGGGTGCACAACATGTCCTGCAACACTGTCACAATCGCTGCCTCCACATCCTGATCATTTTCAGACGTCACTCCTCCCACATTCACAGGTGATGGTCCCGATGAACTTGTAACCCCCAAAAGAGTCACACAGCCATCCTCTAACAACTCCGACCACTGCACTCCAAACCGTACTCGACATTGTCTTTGCCATCACAGTCTCCTCCATCTCCTCCCATTTCACAGGATCTTCCTTTCGACTTTCTGCATCCTCTGGTCCCTGTCGTCGCCCACATTGCACGGGAATGTGGTCATAGGCACCGCACATTCTGCAGGTGCGACGTTGCCCAGCGTAGTTTACCATCACTTGAGTCCTGAAGTAGTCCAACTGTATATAGGATGGAATGGGATGGCATAACCTCATTTTTAATGGAAGACCTGCATATGTCCCGTCAGTCCATCTCCCATCATCACCATATGTACTGCTCCGTATCTGTCAAAAGCATTCCTTAAATTCGATTCATCTGCTTTGAAAGGGACGTTTCTGATCTTAACCCAGGTGTAATACCGGGATATGTCATGAAGACGCACCGTCACTGCCGAATTTACGTCAATAGGAACGTCTTGGAACCTGGTGACGACCTTCTCATATACATTGGCGTTGCAAAGCTTGATGAATATTCTGTATGTTCCATTTAATGCCACCCCATACAATTCTTCATTCTCGATGCCGTAGGTGTCCCGTATTATGACAAGCAGTAGAATAGGAGCATTCTGGCCCGACACAGCCCCACGAACCATCTGAATGCACACAGTGTTTACTTGACGGCGACCCTGCTGCGCCATTTTGTGAAAATTCTCAGAGTTGTTGATCCCACACACTGCATTCTCCTTGGTGATTCACTTCGTCACTTGTTCTTTATAGACTGGAATATTGTTTTGTACTAACAGCTCCATTCAAGGCAAGAGAAATTGCAGAAGTGGAAAACATAGAGAATCTTCACTGCTCATATAAAGTCGGTCAAGCACCTGAACTATTTGGAACGTTTCAAGTCCCTTTAACTGTACTCCTTAGGAAAGTGAGAAGGATGCATTATAATATAATGGTGCGAAATACCTCCAATGAAATTCGTAGGTGGAATCAGTATACTAAGAGAACTCAACAAGCGTAAAGAGACCAACACTCTTCAACACGCACCCTTCGGACATAAGGGAAATTAAGAACAATTCTGTCTTTACGAGGGAACTTAACAAGTTCCTCAACTCAGTTCCTGATTAGCCATACTATTGATTGACGAGCAGTTGGCATCAATAGCCTGGTCAAACAAGCTAGCAAACCGGAAGCCTGGTTTGAGACCAGGCAGAGGGTGCCGTGACCCTCGAAATCGATTCCAGGTAACCTGACAACGGGTCGACCAGTCAGTGAGTTGTCTAACCTAATAACGTGCACATTATCGTGAGTGTAAGGATGGGTCTGCCTTACGTGTTCATTCAATACTAAATTTAAAGTTGCTGGTAGAAACCCTTACTGTAGCCATTGACGATGAACCTTATTAAAAACAATCTACAGAATATATTGAGTCTACTGCCTTCCTTTTACTTTACTCATTAAAACCATGATAAAAAAAACGAAATAAAAAAAGCTTTTGCTTAAACATATTAAAATCATCAAAGGAAGATACTAAATAAATTGGCTAAATTTGACAATTTCTCAGGACTCACCCAAGTGACTATTTGGATGAGTTTATCAACAACTAAAATCAAAGCAATTAGTGATTAATTAAATTTATATTAGCGTGACTAGAACGATTCACAGCTAACCGACAACTAAGGCCGGAAGCAATAAGACGATTTTTTCGGATTATCCCGGAACATTATCAGTCCCAAGTGAAAGAGAAAAGTGAAATCTTGACGACAGATCAGGGAAAAGAAACGGGAGGATCAGGAGGCTGTTCCTCCAGTTATGTGACTGTTGGTACAGGAACACGTCATGCTGAACAAGCAGCATACGATTACTGAACTTGAACTTGAATGATTCGCCGATACCTGTCCCTTTCCGGGTCTTTTTCAGATGGTGACCCGGCGACAAATTACTGAGAGAAGTAAGCGTGGCACTGCCAGCGCATGGGATGTATAACAGATCTATACAAGCAAGTGTGTCATACACGTAAGTTTATGATACAGTGTTTGCAATGTGCTCGTAATTTAACATTTATTTATGCCTATTTAAGCAAGTATATGATACAAATCAATAATATATGAGGTTGTTCGATCTCAATATATCACCACTGACAACAAATAAGAGATGTCTTCTCATTTACAACGGCGCATGACAATAAGTCAGTAATTTATCTACTCTATTAAAAAATACTTTACTAAATATATTACAGTAAAACTTGCGTTTAAAAATCATGATACTTTTGCAAAATTAATGTTTATTTTTATGTGGATATTTCTAGTGAGAGCGACTTGACGATCTCTGGAATTGGAAGTGATTTATTTTCTGCATCTTGACGTGCACCCAGAAATAAACACAGGATATTTATACCTGGAGTGGGATCCTGAGCGAGTGACAGAGAGCACCTTCAGAAGGGCGGACACCGACTAACATCAACACATACAACATCAAACCTCGAGACTTGTTTAGTCTCTTTGAACACATGGTGAACAAACGTAAATTATTAGATAATTTTTTTTTCCGTTTCTCGAATATTTTTTTTTTATCTGTTGTACATGCATGCGGTTGGAAGGTCCTTCATAGTAAATAATTTATTGGTCAATACAGTTTTAACCTCAACATAAACTAATAATGGCTTTATTGTGTTATGAATTATCAACTTTTCACTTGTATGGTTAATCGAAGACATTTACAGCAGATTAAGGTTTTATTTGCGCAACGTTTCGCACACAGATGAACGTGAAATAGCTAACGTGTGAGCCTAACTTTGTCTAGATAACGATATGCTATGTTACAAGTGACTTTGTTCTATGCCTAGGTCGGGGACCGTGGTAAATTACCCAAATGGAGTAAAAATGAAAATCATGGGAAGGGGGAAGGGGTAATGAAGGCTCAATAAACATAAATAAAACTGCACAAAAAATTATTATTTAATTAAGCGAGCAAATTATGAGTTATATCTTTATAGGGCATCTTACCGAACTCAGGAAGCAGTTCTCCGATTACTTTCCAGATCTTGATCCACATACTGTGAGCTCGGTTGTGAATCCCTTCATGTGTGAAATTGCTGATGTGCCAGAAGAACCTGAAGGGTTGGCAGAGGCGCTTCTTGAACTTCGCTCCAACAATGAAGCATTGAATTTCAGAACAACGCAGACCTGTCCATTTTTTGGATGTCAAGAGTTGCAAAGCCTTTCACAATTGCACACTAGGAAGCAATAAAAATACTGCTGCCATTTGCAACAACCTATCTTTGTGATCAAGAATTTTCCAAACTCATTAACTTGAAAAAAAGTACAGAAATCGGTTGAATGCTTGGTTAAATTGCTTTGATATCAAAAAGCCCTAATTTTGATGTTGTATCAGAAATGAAACATCATTGTTCTAAAACCTGAAGTGAAAATGTTTTGAATCAAATTATTTAGTTTCTTAATGAGATTTTTATTAAATTTGTCTGTAACTATTTTTTATTTCATGCAGTTTATTTTTCATTTTATTATTTTGCTAATTTTGTGTTTTATTTTTAAAGTTGCTTTATCTCGTACCACACACGAGTCTGCTTCCACAATGTCCAGGAAGATACAGTCTACCGACATTACCCCGTCTCTACCTGTTATACAAACAGGTTATACAGTTATACAAACCTTTCAGTTTGTATGACTGTATTCTCCATACAAATGGATTCAATAAACTATTTTGAATTTGAATGCTTCTTGTGTTTTCGGGATTCTGTGGACTTTTAAAGTCTAGAGGGTAATTTTACCCATTAGACTTTAAAATGGCAGCAAAATATATATATATATATATATATATATATATATATATATATATATATATATATATATATATATATATATATATATATATATATATATATATATATATATATATATGTCGTGCCTATTAGGTAAAACTGGTCAATTAGCAAGAACTTATTTAAAATTAAATCCTTTCTAAAATTTTTCTTATACGTTTAAAGATATATTTTTCATTTATGTTAATGTAAGAATTTATAATTTTGTTCCAAGAGAAACTTTGAAAACCTACC